>OY987255.1:118471236-118604533 GCA_963920725.1 Rhamphomyia laevipes
CGTAGAAAAATCAAATAAAAAAAATACTCTTTCAAAACATTTTAATGTACATATAATACAAAATCATTATTTTTTGTATATAAATTGAGAAAATTTTGTTCCTTCTCTTTGGTACTTTATATGAAAGAAATTATGAGTTTGTATGATACATTCTTCAAACAAAAAAATCTCTGCTTATAAATTACTCTGTTTCAACACATTAGAATGTATATCATACAAAATCATTACTTCAAAGATCATAAATATAAAAACGTACAATTTCAAAGTCATAATGTCATGTATAACTAAAGTAGTTGTTTATTTGAAATCAATTCAAATAAACAATCACAATTTTATCAATTAATATTTAATTTTCAGAATCGCTTTATTTCAAATATACATCAATTTTTAATTGATTATTAGAAGCAATTTATTATTGGTCGGGATCTAGCCTAATCAGATTGTTTAAAAAAGCGGACATGGTCTATATAAAATATATATGGTTATTTAATTGATTTGCAATCAATATTATAGTCGATTCTATGATTCCAGAATCAATTTACTATCAATTAGGTTTCAATTCATGTCTTGCTGGGTTCTTGCATAAGAATATTAAGAATGCATAATTTAAAATAATTATTCTAATTCTCAATAGATGATTCAATAGAAGAAACTTCAGTATTAAAGAAATTCTCTTTAAAATGGTAAAATTTTTAATGAGTGAATTTATTCTATTTATGTGAAATTATCTATTGATGTGTAGTGATCAGTGCTGTCGTTTTGAAAATTTCAAGGGGAAGAATTTGGTTCTGTCGATCGTAGAATTTTGCTCTACAATATTTCAAAATGTATTAAAAAATTCAAAAAGTTGGTTTTTTATAAAAAAATGTAATTCAAATTTTATTCTTTAGCATATTAATTAAAGATTATACATATTTCATTAAAAAAAAAAAGGTCATTTAATCACAGCTTGAGTCGAACTTAAAAAATACTTAATACATTAATACTTGATGTAATAAAATTATTAAAAACTAAAAACAAAAATTAATTAACAAAAAAAATATATAATAAAAAACAGAAAATGAAGATTCCTTCTTCTTAACAAAAAAAAAAATATATAATATAAATAGAAACTATTATGTTTATGGTATTTTTGGACTAGTTCATTTGAAGGGTTCCAGTCAGATGCATCATTTTTTGGCAACTTTCCTTTACCAACCATTATTGCATTTACAGTTTTAGTTACAAACAATTTCGTTTTATATCTGTGATTAAATTGTGAAAAAATCCTTTCTGCTGCAGCACTGCTTAGAATTGGTCCAATGAATTTTTCCAGTTTCAGAAACATTTTTTCTTTTAATCCATATTTTAAATTAAAAATTTCACTCAAAAATTCTTCCAAGTCTAAATCTCGACTTACCAGTGTTTGACTCAAAAGTATACGCCACTCTGCATTCAGCTCTTCAATGACTTCCTTATTTGAAAGATTTGGAAATAAAATAACTAGAGGATTCACACTATTCGCTAGACATTTTGGGTCAATTCCTGTCATTGTCGTCAAAAACGTTATTATTTAAATTTATTCTACTTAAAATTTTCTTACACAATTCTATATAATACATCTATATAATATCTTGTGGCAATTTTTTGGAGGCTGCACGGAAAATAAATGTAGTGAGTGGCATATACATCCCAAAACATACAAAAAAGGATTTGTATCTAATAACAATTATTTTACTCCATTATTTTGGCCCATCATAACTGAAGCATTATCTGCCGACAAAACCAATTAAATTTGTTATTGGTATTTTCATACTGTCAAAAAAATTAACAATTGCTTCATTAATGGATTTGGCGTCTTATTTTTCCAACTAAATTAGGTTTAGAAATCTATCTTGGACTCTTCCAATTTGATGGTAAAAATATCGTACCACTAAAGCTGAACACTTTGATGTACTTACGTCAGTTGTCTCATCAATAATCAGTGAAAATGTTTGATTTCTAAGAATGCCACATATTTGTTCTAGTCCTTCTTGCAGTACCAATTCAATTAATGGACTTACTCAAGTGAATGCCAAATTATGCTGCAATATGAATATAATAATTTTTAATTATATTTAATTTTTTTTTTGTAAATGAATCTATTTGTTTAGCGTCATTTATTGTACCTTGATTTTTCAATGAATTCACAATTTTACGAGTACTATGAAATACTATGAAGTCTGGTAAAAGAAAAAAGTTCGCTCAAAAAAAAAGTTCGCGTATACTTACGCTTTTATGTGCGCAGCAACATCTCCTAGAACCGCTTGTCCGATTTTAATGAAATTTGGCATACAGGCTCTAACAGACTTCGCGCAGGTGCCGGTACAAGATGAGATCGATCCTTTAGTGGGACCATGTTAGATTTCCCCATTTATGTGGGAACCTATGTGTTTTTGTTCTACGGAAAAATGTAAAAAAAAAATGCATGTCTCAGATTTGGATAAAATTTAAAACATAGGTTGGTATCATGATTGTCCACAAGCCTACCAAGATACAGGTCTGTAACTTCAGGGGGTCCATGGTAAAATTTCCGATTAGATTTTCGTATATTCTAGAGCATATAGTAATCTAATTAGCATAAATTTTGGTACATATCATAGTTTCTGTATGTAATTGGTACCTGTAAAATTTAAAGTCGATACTTCAGTGGGTCCATGTTAAAATGTCCAATTATATTTCACAAGTTCAATACTCTACATCATACAGTAATTGGCATCCAATTACAATTATATTTGTATCAGGTAGTTTCATTGTGTTCATGGGAAACTAATATATGAGCAACTTAGTTTCCAAAGAATATTTCATATGTTCTACACCATATAGTAATTATTATCAGTTTGCAAAACTAAGAAACACTAATAGTGGAGTAAAAACCCAAAGGACGCAACGGACGGACGACTGATTGAAATGACAAAAAAAAAGTTTAAATATATGAAAACATATGAAAGTAATTAAACTCAACGAAAAAAACGCAACGACGGAACCGACGTATTCAAGTTGATTTAATTTAAATATTTTTATTTTACAACGGACTAAAATGTCATAAGCAGCTGAGATGTGATAAATGTTTTTTTAAATAAGTAATTTTTGTGCGTATTTGTGAAATAAAATTTTGTAACTCGTAACCAGGGTACAATAAATTAGCTCTAATGTTTTGTTTCCAACTCCATAATTAGATACAAAAACTTCGATTTTTTTTTTAATTTTTAAAATTCGAAAAAGTTAGGTTAGCAAACAGTTCGAAATAAATAGCAACGACGGGAGAACGTATTCAGTTTGCCACCCTCATTTTGGGGTTCTACGTTTTTGACATTTCAATCAGTCGTCTGTCCGTTGCGTCCGTTGAGTTTAACTCCACTATAAATATAATTTTGCTTGCGTTGCGTTAAATTATGTGTGGTTATTGGTTAAACATATTGTAGATTAAATAAAAAATAATAATAGAACAAATTGAAGGAGAATAAGTAAATGGTAAGTATTTTTCTGATTGGGAAGGAAAGAAGGATTGAGATTTGAGCGGAGTACAAATACTCCCATCAGAGTACCTTCGACAGCACTGGTAGTGATGTGCAAAAATTGAGTACCGAATACCAAAGTATTCGTTACTAGAAGAATGAATGAGTACTGATTACTTATACTCAAAAGTATTCGTTCCTTTTTTGTATGATTAGTTTTCATTTAATATGAAAAATGAAACCTCAAATTGTAGTATTGTAGTAAACCAAATTTCCAACTTCCAACCAAATTATTCATTGCATTTTTCATTACCAACTACCGAAAAAAAAAAATTGCAAATGAGTATGAGTACCGAGTCTGTGTAGTATAGTGTATAGTAGTAGTAGTATAGTAAAGTAATCATAATCATATTAAATTTTCAGAGTATTGAGTTAATAAACAGTTAAAAGTAATTATAATAATTTTTTTTTAAAAAAGTAGTAGTAGTATAGTAAAGTAATCATATTAAATTTTCTGAGTATTGAGTTAAAACAGTTAAAAGTAATCATCAGCATCACATCATAATATTTAAAAAAAAAAAAAAAAAAAATTGTACTTGTTCTTGATTCTTGTGCGTTGTGCGAGAGATTACAATTTGAAATTTAAATTTGAATTTTTGCGTGTATATTGTAAATTCTTATTAGAATAAATTTTTAGAATTATAAAGTATTTTTTTGATAGAATTTGTTATAATATAAATATGAATAAAAAACGTAGTGAAATTAGGCTGCATTTTTCATTAATTGATGCAACAAAAGCTAAATATGATTTTTGTGCAACAATTATTTCCTATAAAGTAAAGTTGAAGTTCTTTGAAAAATAAAAATTAATATATATATCAATTATCAACACTGTTAACTGCCATGTAACCCGACCGCGGGGCACACTATCACGTGATCTATTGTTTGAAATTTTCTTTATTTTATTTAAAGCTTTATTGAAAATTGAAAATAGAATCACGTGAGTGAGTATATTTCCCCGGCAGTCAATGTGTTTATATGAAATTAGGAAACTAATCAGTATAAAATTTAAAATATATAATGTATTTATATTAGTTATAATGATCATAAATCAAAATTAATCCTCATTATTTCATTAATACTTAATTAGGTGGAGTAACATCAAATCTAAAAAAACATTTACAATGTAAACATCCAAGCATAGATTTAACACTATGTATAACACCGATATTAGTGCAGACGGAAAATCCTTTGCCGAAACAAGGTAATACAAAAATATATGTAATACTTGTTGTTCATATAATTTCAATTTTCAAATCGTTTAAAATTAATCCTTATATAGAACCAAAAGAGAATATTTTTTTGTTTTTAGCATCAACCCTGATGCTGATTATATTTTTATATAGGTCTATGCGTATATATAAAAAATAGGTAAAAACAATTTATCAAAATTTTTGTTGTAGAATTTTTAAAGTCTTCTATTATCATCATGATTTGATTACATGACTCTATGACCAAATTTAGGTTAATATTTATTAGGGAATACGTAACAAAACGTATCAGATAAAGTTTTAAGCGAAATATCTTAATTAATTTGAGATGATATCCTGTGGTTCACGTTCGGGAATTTTTTTTTCACAAATAATTTTTTTTTTGAAAAAAAGTTTTATAATATTTCCCTTAACTTTTGACCAAAAAATTATTGAGAACGCTAACATTATGACGATGAGACCCCCGGGGATTCCACCTTGACGCGGTGGTGGGGCTTAAGTAGGATCGATGAGCGAAGTGGTCGATGTCGGCGGATACTGCAGCTCTGTACAGTATCTGGCAGGCACGAGTGAGGTCTGAAAACCAAGAGAATCCGCAAACGAAAAAGGACCATTCTCGTGTTGGGATATCAACACAAGTGTCGCCTGTACCTACGGCAGGCGGCGAGGGCTTGGGTCTGGAAGGATCTAAGTCGCCAGTAGGAACATGTATGAAGGTGGAATCCGGCCTTGATGCACGCAGCAATGCTAATGATTTTGAATTAGATGATGAAATATTGCGAGCATTGTCACAATCATCATCTACCACTCTCGGTTTGAGCAACCTAGAGTTAGGAAGTCTAACGGATTCTAGTTCCGACATGGAAGGTGATGGTAACAAGACCATCATTAATCTGGAAGACTCGAAAGAGAAGCAGGTTGGTAAGGCAGGCTCCAGCACCATACCAGCTGAGACAACATTCCGTAAGATTAACCCGCACACAGGGGTTCAATCAAGGAATATAAGAAGAGATGCGCTCAACAGGATCCGAAGCGCTAAAAGACGATTGCAAAAATTGTCGCTGAAAGATCCGAAGGAACTAAGTGCCTGGGACAAGGAAAAACTTGTTGAAGCCAAGCAAATAGTTGAATCAGTTGAGCTGAGAGAACTGGTGAAACTGTCGCCTTCCAATGCGTCTGATAAGCGGACTAGGAGGCTGACACTAAGAAGGCGAAATCGTCGACATCAACCTCCGGTGCGTCTGATAAGACTAGGGGGGCTGGTGACAGACGAGTTGTAAAGGCATCTCGATCCGATGCGTCTGCTAAACAGACTAGGGAAAGAGATGTTCGCGATAACAAAACACGTACTGTACCGAATCCTACCGCTGGAAAAGCCGCGATATCCAAGGAACAGTACGTGAAGAAGAGAGGAAGATCCGATGATGATCTGTTACCGAAGGCCCCTAAAAAGGCAAAATGTATAAGTGATGAGCTGGAGGTAGCTATTGTGGACGAGGGCTCGCCAGAAGGGAAGTTCGATAGCGACCAATGGGTAAAGGCAGAAGAAAAGATCCAGGACGCACTAATTGAATACTTTGCATCCGGCTCAGCGGATGTGATCCAGTTCGATGGTGCAGGTTGGGAGAAAGGGTACAAGATAGTGGCTTGTGCAAAGAAGGTGTCGAAAGACTTCCTAACCACTACCCTGTGCAAGCTAGATGGTATATGGGAGGGATCAAGGCTGAGTCATCCCTAGAGCCGATACCATCAAGTTCATGAGGCCGAAGGCGTGGATCTGGGTACCGAAGCCGTTCCAGACGCCAGAAAGGTTGTTGAATCTCCTTGTTGGACAAAACAAGGAACTTAAGGCAGAAGACTGGAAAGTGTTGAAGGTTGATGCTCGAACGGAACTTGGCCAGCACTTCCTAGTTAGTATCAACAGGGATTCCCTTTCAGCTTTAGAGAAGAGCAGGTACATGGTCAGGTTTAGCGTGGCTCATGTGTATGTGAGGATGGTAGGTGGTGGTGGACCTGATGATGGAGATGATCCAGGTAAACCTCCACCACAGTAGGGCTGCCACAGGCAACCTGATCGGGTATATGAGCCAACACAACATCGACGTTGCGCTCATACAGGAGCCGTGGATCGATAGTAGAGGGAGGATACAAGGTTTAAAAGGTAAGCATTTTAACCTGTATTATAAAGGAGGCGTAAGTAGACAAGGATCATGCATTTTAGTCAATAAAAAGCTTAAAATGTTTCTTTTAAATGATTTCAGTGATGATGATAACACAGCGGTAGAATGGGGCAGGAGTAAGATGGATAAGCCTCTACTACTTGTCGTCTCATCTTACATGCCATATGATAGCGTGGATTAGCCGCCACCAGAAGTTCTGAGGAAAGCTATAGAGAAATGGAAATACGATATGCTGATCGGCTGTGATGCCAGCGCACATCATACGCATTGGGGAAGCACGAATATCAATAGCAGAGGTGAGTCTCTTTTAGATTATATTAGTGGTACTAACCTTAGTGTATGTAACAGGGAAACAGCCCCTACTTTTATAACTATAAATATAAGGGAGGTCCTAGCCCTAACATTAGCCACTAATTCTAGTTCACTAACGGTAAGACAATGGAGAGTGTCGGATGAGGCTTCGCTATCCGATCACTGTTGGATTAGGTTTCAGATTAACTGTAAGCGGGAAGAAAGGGTCAGATTTAGAAATCCTCGTTAAGCTGACTGGTGTAAATACAGGGAGGCTTTAAATGGCTCCTTGGGGGCGCCAGCCAATGAACGTCTAACGGAGAGTAAAGTGATTGATAGGGTGGTTGATGACATTGGCACTCTGATGGCAGATGCCTTTGACATGAGCTGCCCTATCAGTCGGACGAAGAACGGTAAGAGACCACCTTGGTGGAACGTCGAGGTGGAAGAGTGCAGACGAGTTGCAAGATCATTGCACAATAAGGCAAAAAGGGATAACTGTATAGTTGACTGGGATAACTATAAGGAAGGTCTAAAGAAGTTTAAATACACGGTAAGGAAAGCCAAAAGGCAATCATGGAAAATGTTCTGATTGACAGCAAGATTGAGGAAGTTGTTGTCGAAGGAACCAACAGTTCCGAACTACATAACAAAGGAGGATGGAGCATGGGCTGAATCGTGCCAGGAGACACTGGACACACTGATGAAGACCCATTTCCCGGGCCCCAGCCAGTGCGAAATGAGTGCTCACATGAAGGGATAAGAGGTACGCAAGAACTTTGGAATCTAGCCAAAGCGATTGTGACAGAGGAGAAGGTAGTATGGGCGGTCAAATCATTTGCTCCATACAAATCACCAGGTCCGGATGGTGTTCGACTGATTATGTTGCAGAGGGCCCCTGGATCGCTGGCAAAATGGCTGGTAGTGATTTTCAGGAGTTGTCTATATATGGGGTACGTACCGAAAAGCTGAAGAAATGTAAGGGTTATATTCTTACCAAAACCCGGTGAAAATAGCCGCACTACAGCAAAGGATTACAGACCTATCACTCTATCTTCCTTTATGCTCAAGACAATGGAGAAATTAGTAGAGGTCCATATAAAAAGCAATTGTCGAGATGGCTCTCTTTCGACTGCTCAACATGCTTATTGGAAAGGCAGGTCAGTAGAAACAGCACTACATAATACGGTGACGCAAATTGAGACGTCACTGAATAACAAGGAGTACACATTGGCAGCGTTCCTTGACATAGAAGGGGCGTTCAACAATGTCAAAACTGATGCTATTGAGAAGGCGCTGAATGATACAGGCGTGAATAGAGGTGTTACAATCTGGATTGGTCAGATGCTGAAGACAAGGAAAATAATGCAAGCTGGGGTACTAGTGAGGTAAGTTTAACTATCATCAGAGGTACGCCACAAGGAGGACTGTTATCGCCATTTCTGTGGCTACTGGTAATGTACAGTGTCTTGAAGGAGTTAGAGAGGAAAGGGTACAAAGTTGTCGCATATGCGGATGACCTTGTGATCCTAGTAAGTGGAAAATTTCTGGATACTATCAGCATTTTGATGGATACGGGCCTCAACATAGTAGCGAGGTGGACTGATAGCTGTGGGCTATCAGTAAATCCAGCCAAGACGGAGCTGGTTCTTTTCACCAGAAAAAGGAAAATCCCAGCGCTGAACGGAGTGGAGCTGACACTTTCAAGCAGTGCGAAATACCTAGGGATTATACTGGATTCCAAATTGAATTGGAATATGAATGTTGAGGAAAGGGTGAAAAAGGCAACCATTGCATTATTTACATGCAAGAGATTCTCCGGGAAGAAATGGGGTTCTAAACCGGACATAGCATACTGGCTATACATCAGCGTCGTGAGACCTATACTCACGTACGGCGCGCTAGTATGGTGGCCGGCAGTGGAGAAGAAAACAATGATGAAAAAGTTAGAAAGGGTGCATAAGTGTCACGGGAGCTCTTCGTACCATACCAACTAAAGGCATGGAGATAATTCTTGATTTACATCAAGTGAGCGAGGTGGTTAAAAACATCGCAGCAAAGGCGGCGCTGAGACTTCGTGAGTCTTATGCTCTAAAATTTAAGCCGTATACACATAGTAAGATACTGGGAGAATATCGATTGGACACTAGAGGAGTGCAGACAGACTATCTAGTACCACAGATGCTCTTTGAGAAAGAATACAGCATTCAAATCCCGACAAGGGATGAATGGGATAGGGATTTGGTGATACCGGATAGGGGGATTGCTATATTTACGGATGGTTGCCGAACCACAGCAGTGTGTTTCAGGCGGAGGTGTTAGCCATAGAACATGCGGCAACACTGGCAATGATGAAGGTGATATCAAACGAGGATATCACAATCTATGCCGACAGTCAGGCCGCTATCAGGGCGCTTGATTCCACGGTAGTAAAATCAAGCTTCGTTAGGAGATGTAGAGATGTGCTTCAGACACTCTGCAGGATTAGTACGGTAAAACTGTGTTGGGTACCTGGTCATAGCGACATACATGGAAACGAGCAAGCCGATGAACTAGCTAGGAAGGGCTCTGAGAAGGATATAAGGGAGGCTTGAAGAAAGAGATTGACAGGATTACGGAAAGGAATGTAAGGCAGATATGGGTTAATACCAATACTTGTCAGGTGACCAAAGAGCTTTGGACGGAGAGAAACCTTAATAAAACAAAGCTGCTTTTATCACAGAATACGAGCAACCTAAGAATGTCGGTAGGCATAGTAACAGGGCACTGTCTCTACAGCTGACTGGTGTAAATACAGGGAGGCTTTAAATGGCTCCTTGGGGGCGCCAGCCAATGAACGTCTAACGGAGAGTAAAGTGATTGATAGGGTGGTTGATGACATTGGCACTCTGATGGCAGATGCCTTTGACATGAGCTGCCCTATCAGTCGGACGAAGAACGGTAAGAGACCACCTTGGTGGAACGTCGAGGTGGAAGAGTGCAGACGAGTTGCAAGATCATTGCACAATAAGGCAAAAAGGGATAACTGTATAGTTGACTGGGATAACTATAAGGAAGGTCTAAAGAAGTTTAAATACACGGTAAGGAAAGCCAAAAGGCAATCATGGAAAATGTTCTGATTGACAGCAAGATTGAGGAAGTTGTTGTCGAAGGAACCAACAGTTCCGAACTACATAACAAAGGAGGATGGAGCATGGGCTGAATCGTGCCAGGAGACACTGGACACACTGATGAAGACCCATTTCCCGGGCCCCAGCCAGTGCGAAATGAGTGCTCACATGAAGGGATAAGAGGTACGCAAGAACTTTGGAATCTAGCCAAAGCGATTGTGACAGAGGAGAAGGTAGTATGGGCGGTCAAATCATTTGCTCCATACAAATCACCAGGTCCGGATGGTGTTCGACTGATTATGTTGCAGAGGGCCCCTGGATCGCTGGCAAAATGGCTGGTAGTGATTTTCAGGAGTTGTCTATATATGGGGTACGTACCGAAAAGCTGAAGAAATGTAAGGGTTATATTCTTACCAAAACCCGGTGAAAATAGCCGCACTACAGCAAAGGATTACAGACCTATCACTCTATCTTCCTTTATGCTCAAGACAATGGAGAAATTAGTAGAGGTCCATATAAAAAGCAATTGTCGAGATGGCTCTCTTTCGACTGCTCAACATGCTTATTGGAAAGGCAGGTCAGTAGAAACAGCACTACATAATACGGTGACGCAAATTGAGACGTCACTGAATAACAAGGAGTACACATTGGCAGCGTTCCTTGACATAGAAGGGGCGTTCAACAATGTCAAAACTGATGCTATTGAGAAGGCGCTGAATGATACAGGCGTGAATAGAGGTGTTACAATCTGGATTGGTCAGATGCTGAAGACAAGGAAAATAATGCAAGCTGGGGTACTAGTGAGGTAAGTTTAACTATCATCAGAGGTACGCCACAAGGAGGACTGTTATCGCCATTTCTGTGGCTACTGGTAATGTACAGTGTCTTGAAGGAGTTAGAGAGGAAAGGGTACAAAGTTGTCGCATATGCGGATGACCTTGTGATCCTAGTAAGTGGAAAATTTCTGGATACTATCAGCATTTTGATGGATACGGGCCTCAACATAGTAGCGAGGTGGACTGATAGCTGTGGGCTATCAGTAAATCCAGCCAAGACGGAGCTGGTTCTTTTCACCAGAAAAAGGAAAATCCCAGCGCTGAACGGAGTGGAGCTGACACTTTCAAGCAGTGCGAAATACCTAGGGATTATACTGGATTCCAAATTGAATTGGAATATGAATGTTGAGGAAAGGGTGAAAAAGGCAACCATTGCATTATTTACATGCAAGAGATTCTCCGGGAAGAAATGGGGTTCTAAACCGGACATAGCATACTGGCTATACATCAGCGTCGTGAGACCTATACTCACGTACGGCGCGCTAGTATGGTGGCCGGCAGTGGAGAAGAAAACAATGATGAAAAAGTTAGAAAGGGTGCATAAGTGTCACGGGAGCTCTTCGTACCATACCAACTAAAGGCATGGAGATAATTCTTGATTTACATCAAGTGAGCGAGGTGGTTAAAAACATCGCAGCAAAGGCGGCGCTGAGACTTCGTGAGTCTTATGCTCTAAAATTTAAGCCGTATACACATAGTAAGATACTGGGAGAATATCGATTGGACACTAGAGGAGTGCAGACAGACTATCTAGTACCACAGATGCTCTTTGAGAAAGAATACAGCATTCAAATCCCGACAAGGGATGAATGGGATAGGGATTTGGTGATACCGGATAGGGGGATTGCTATATTTACGGATGGTTGCCGAACCACAGCAGTGTGTTTCAGGCGGAGGTGTTAGCCATAGAACATGCGGCAACACTGGCAATGATGAAGGTGATATCAAACGAGGATATCACAATCTATGCCGACAGTCAGGCCGCTATCAGGGCGCTTGATTCCACGGTAGTAAAATCAAGCTTCGTTAGGAGATGTAGAGATGTGCTTCAGACACTCTGCAGGATTAGTACGGTAAAACTGTGTTGGGTACCTGGTCATAGCGACATACATGGAAACGAGCAAGCCGATGAACTAGCTAGGAAGGGCTCTGAGAAGGATATAAGGGAGGCTTGAAGAAAGAGATTGACAGGATTACGGAAAGGAATGTAAGGCAGATATGGGTTAATACCAATACTTGTCAGGTGACCAAAGAGCTTTGGACGGAGAGAAACCTTAATAAAACAAAGCTGCTTTTATCACAGAATACGAGCAACCTAAGAATGTCGGTAGGCATAGTAACAGGGCACTGTCTCTTAGGGAAGATGGCCAAGAGACTGGGGCTCACCACGGGGGATTCATGTAGAGGGTGTCATGTTTTGGGTGTAGCGGAAGATGTCAGTCATATGTTGTGTGACTACCCCGCATTGAGCAGAAGTAGGTATCGCATCTTGGGTAATTACCGGTTCGATGGACTTCAGGAGTTAGTAGGGATCCCGATCAGGGATCTGTTAAAGTTTGTTAAGAATGCTTGAAGAGCAGTAGAGGGAAATATTGTTGTTATTCAAGGGGATACCTATGGGCCAACTACTGGCCTAGTGTTGGGGATGTAATCCTCCCCTTACTAACTAACTATGACGATGAGAACTTTTTTATTGGTTTGTCATTATCATGTTGTAGGAGTAAAAATAATATTCCATTTGATTTAACTAAATTATTCTATGTTGGATGAATATGAAGGCTGGTAAGTTTGACAGTATACATGAAAATGTCACAAAATTTAAAATCAAAACTCTTCAAGAATCACAATTTTTTTTGTTTAAACTTTTATAGATTCACTCTTGTCTTGAAATTAATTCCTTAGATCACACTTATATGCACCACATTAGTTGTAGTTCCAAATAATTCCCCTGAACTTAGATTCGGAAAAACGAAGAATTTTCTTCTTCAAGCGTTGGCCTGGTCAAAGAAGTTACGTGACATTTTATTGTAATTTGTACCTACCAATTTTATATTGATTCCGAACTTTAACTTTCTTTATACTGAAGAAATTTTTATTCCAATAAGTTAATGACTTTCAATATAGAACATTTTTTGTTGTCAGCAAATGGTCGCAATCGTTAGCATTTTTCCCAGACTTAAAATCAGAATTACATATTACAATTTGTATTGCTGGTGCTCATTTAAAGCTGAATTAATTTAGAGCGACATTGATGCCTCGGTATTGAGTTGGATGCGGGATATAATTCCGCACAGGATGGCACACTATTATTACGTTACCGGAAAGAATCAAAACATCCCGAATTGCCTATTTTTGAGGAACGACTTCCGCTTATTTCGGCAGTTATAAATTCCGGAACTAATTTCCGAAATTATGTATTTCGTACTCCAGAAATCTATAATTATAATGGAAACTAAAATATATCTTTTTTCTGGATTTAATAATGGTCGGTCAGATATTATTGGTTTAAGGTTTGGTGTGAACCTGTCAACACAAGACCAAAGTTTTTATCTTTATTAATAAAAATATATATACCAAAAAAAAATCTTCTCAACATAAAAAAATGTTTTTGTTTTTTATTTATATATTTTATGAATACGATTTTTGTTTATGAATCTTTCAAACTTTTAATTTAGAATAAATTTCGAGGAAATAAAAGTTTTTCCTCGATTTTTTTTTATTATAACCTTTTTGTGTATAAAAAAATAATAAAACTTTTTTTTGACTATGAATATCGTGGGGGAAAAAATAATCAAAAATACTAAAAGAGTTTTATTTTTTATTTAATGAAAATAGGAAAATTAAAGTGAAAATATATTTATTAATTCATCAGCAGAATTACCAAAAAGAAAGTTCTGAAAAATGTACATAATTAAAAATATATGTAATAATTTTTGTTCATATAATATATAATAATTACACTCGATTTCATTTTGATTTTGAATAGATCAATGAAAAATTTAAAATTCTAATTAAAATAGAAAAATCATAAATTATATTAGCTTCAGCCGGAAATTTATATAAATTTCAATAATAATATTAAATTTATTCTACGGTAAATTAATTAAATTTTTATGTATTGCAAAATTTCTTAATCTCTTATATAAGCAATATGTTGCTTGTTGTGTGTAGTCTACTTTATTAATTTACAATATATTTATACGTACATATATAGTTTCTAAATAAATAAATAACTCAAACATTTTTTGTCTTTTGAATAATAATTTTTTTAGGTAATAGTGTCTCATCAACATCACCACCAACAACTGTAAATCTTGCTGAAGCTGAACCATCATGTGCACCCTCATTAACACCTACTACATCAACATTAATTACAACAACTACAAATATTGTAGAAACATCTAAATCATCAAAACAAAAAACACAATCACGGTTATAAAGTTTTTCAATAAGACCTACTTATGTCATTATTAAGACAAAAAAAATTAAATAATTGCCTGACGCAATTAATTGTGAAAGATTTGCAACCATTTCCCGTCGTAGAAGATACTGGTTTCAAAGAATTTGCAACAGCTAGTAGAACTACTTTAAATAGAACTTTGCTACCACAATTATATAATGAACGCGTAGAACATGTAAAAAATACATTAAAAATGGCTGAATATATAACATTAACAACAGATACCTGGACGTCATTAGCGACCGAGGGATATATGGCTGTAACAGCTCACTTAATTTCTATGGATTGGGAAATAAAATCACGTCTTCTAAATTGTTGTAAAATTTCTGAAAGCCATACAGCAGAAAATTTACGTAATGAAATATTACGTGAAGCAAATAAATGGAGCATAGTCGACAAAGTGCACTCAATTGTAACAGACGATGCGTCAAATATAGTTGCAGCAATACGTTTAACTGGGTGGAATCACGTACCATGCTTTGTACATACACTCAATCTTATTGTGCAGGAAGCACTTAAAGTTATTAAGCCGATACATTTGAAGGCAAAATGTATCGTGGAATATTTTCACCGCAGTACCGTTGATGCAGATAAACTAAGAGCCTTACAGCAACAAATGAATCCTTCGGCAACAGTTTTAAAATTAAAGATGGATGTAGTAACGAGATGGAACTTCACATATTTCATGTTTGAACGGTTATGTCAAATTCAAGAACCTCTCGAAGCAGCTATTGGTGTACTTCATAGTCCAGTACAAAACTTTAATGACAGTGAGTGGAAAACATTGAAAAAATATGTAAAATTTTAAAACCATTCGACCAATTCACAGTAAAAATGAGCGCCGAAAAAATTGTAACTGCTTCAAAAATTATTCCAATATTAAGAGGTTTGCAACGCGCTATTTTAAAAATTAGTTCTGATTTAGAACAAACTGCAGAATCAAAGGAACTACACGAATCTATCAATTTTAACATTTCAAAAAGATTTCAAAGAATTGAATATAATGCTAGTTTAGCACAAGCGACTTATTTGGATACACGCTTCAAAAAAATATGTTTTTCTGATGATACTGCTCTAAAAACTTGTAAGGATTATTTAATTACATCCATGAACAGAATAAACACAGAATTATCATCATTAAATAGCTCCCAATTACTCCAGCCACAAATTCAAATTACGGCAACATCCGTAACAAGTAATATAACAAATCAAGAAGATGATTTAATTTGGAGTGATTTCGATTCATCAGTAGCTTCGGTGGTACAAACTGACACATCTTCATCAATAATAGAATTACGACAGTATAATGAAGATAAAATGATTGACAGAAAATGTGATCCCTTGATGTGGTGGAAATCGAGAGAATTACTTTATCCTCGATTATCCAAAGTTGCAAAGAAAAGACTTTCGATAGTTGCCACATCTGTACCAAGCGAAAGAATTTTTTCGAAGGCGGGTCAAATGATATCTGAGAGACGTAACAAATTAAAGGACAAAACTGTGCAACAAGTATTGTTTTTAAATGCAGATCAAGGTAACAATAACTGTAATTTTGAAAATAAATATAACTTTTTTTACTTTGTTTAGGATAAAACAAATTTTAAAAGATATTAATTTACGTATTACCTGAGGAGTCCAGATTATTTTATTAATATGTTCAAATGTTGATGAAGGTGAAGTAAGTATATAATTTTTATATAAAAATTTGGTATTAATTTTAATAATTTTCTCTTATTTTGTATAGAAAATTGAATTGTCAATAAGATTTAAGTCTCCAGCCAATTATATATTTACTAAATATGAATTTGGTATATTTGCAACTATATTTGACGCATTGTCTGTTACAATTGAGTGCACTTTGTCGACTATTACGTAATGTACAAATAAAAGAATCATTATCAGAAGGTAGTAATGGTGAAAATAATAATGGTTCGGAATTTAGAGAAAACTCAAATAATCTAAAATCAAACCTGTTTTCGATGTGTCGATCCTTGGCCTGGTGTCCAACAGTTGTTGTGTGAGAGGGTCTCTCCGGTACGTAGAACCGATCGGCAGAGGAGAGTCTAAGTTGTGAGACTCTTTGCTCTTTGCTGACAATGACAACAAATATAAATCTAGCTTTGATCAATAAAAAACTTTCTTCAATATAGAGTAACTTATGGTTCGGAAACCATAGGTTAAAATTCTTATATTTTGAAGTATGTATATAAGAAGTTTCCCTTACTCTGTACAGTTTTTATTTAATAAATTTTCCTATATTTTCAGATATGTAATTTTGTGCTTTTTAATTATGGTGATTGGTTGTACAATATATCATCTTAAATTGATTGCCTACCCAAAAATATCGCATAAAGTTTCCGATACAATGGAAATGATATTAAAATCATTTTCGATAATTGGTAAAACTTTTTTAATGCAAAATTTAAATATAAATACATAATTTTGATAAAATTAAATAATTAATTTTGTTCCAAAGAAAATCTACAAAAATTATTTGAACAAAGCCATGACAATCTTGGACTACAATCAATAAATGGCATTTAATGTTTAATGTTTTTAATTTTAATGTTTTTAATTGTTGCCGGTCATGCAGCATTATTTGTATCTGGCGGACATGTTTTAAATTCAGAATTTATGCATATCGTAAGGAATATGTATTTTGCATTTATAGGAACTGCAACGTTTTCAAAATGCATATTTAGTAAATTCAGTATTATTTGTTGATACATTTTTATTATTAAGTGGTTTTCTATTTTGTCGTATACTTTTAAAAGAATTGGAAAAATTAATGTATTATTATATATATTTCGATATATCCGTTTGACACCAGCATATTTAGCAATAATTGGTTTTTATATAACATGGTTTCCAGCAGTTGGTTCCGGTCCAGTATGAAATCAATGAATTGTTGTTGAACAGAAACGTTGTGAAAAATCATGGTGGTTAAATTTATTATATATTAATAATTATTATGGTACAGATAATTTGGTAAATTTTAAGTTTTTTGATTTTAAAATGATTTCTTTAATTAATCATAATTATTAAAATGGAAATATATTTTTTAGTGTATGTTTCAATCATGGTATTTATCAGCTGATACACAATTATTTATATTTGCACCAATTTTTATATATGTATATTTATTATGGAAAAATCGTACAACTGGTCTAATGGTTTTAGATGGTTTAACTAACAATATTTACATCAATTTTACCAGTTGAATTAACATATATTGACAAATTAGTACCAACTTTATTAAATATTGAGTAAGTAGAAAATATTTTTTATTACAATTTATTAATTTTAATTAGAATAATAATTACTATATATTATGTTAGAACCAGAATAACGCGGCAAAGTGTCGCGTCGCGTTTGACAACAACGCTTCAAAAGTAGAATGTATAGTCATATATGTAATTTCCCACAATGTAGCGTCGCGTTGATGCGGCAATTTTGCCGCGACGCGTGAGTAGACCTACTTTCTACTTTTGCCGCTTGCCGCTTATAAATTTAATTTCGAATGTGTCAATAAATTTATTTATTAAAAATTTTTAAATTCAATCATTTCAATTAATATTGTTTACAATTATTTCAATTTATAATGACATAATATCCATAGATATATTAGAATTTATTTAATTTTTTCCATTAAATAAATTGTTTACAATTTTTTCAATGTGGTTTGAAAAAAAATCCATGCGTCGCTTTTGACTTTACATGCTTCAAAATTCGAAATTTCAAAAGCGACGCGACATTTTGCCGCGTCATTCTGGGTCAGGCATTAATATTTATGTAATTAAATTAATTATAAATGACATACAGTCCTACAGATAAGGCAACTAATACAATTTTAATTAGAATATTTTAATTTTAATATAATTTAATTAATTTAGATTAATTATAATTATAATCGGTTCATAAACGACCTATAGAAATGGCAACTAATACAATCTATTAATCTATTTTTTTTCTTCTGATTTTTCATTTCTAGAATATGCGATAATTCAAATACATTTATTGATATAAGAAAAACAATTGAAACAAATTTAAATTCAAGAATTATTACCAGAAGCTGATAATGTTATAACAACAAAACATAATTTATTATATAATAGTTTAAAAAAACTTTATTAGCAAGAAAAATAAAATTATTAGTAATAAAAATATATTTTAATATGGAAATCGCTTATATTAATTTATTTAATAAAGGTAAAGGTCAACTTTAAACTTTTGCTTATTGGTTCTCGATGTTGAACACTTTGTGATTTTCGATAATAAGTTGCGGCTACTTTAAGGGCAGTTTTTAATATTTTTTCCGCCTCAAGAATTGTTGTTGCTTACTCTTCGGCTAATAAAATATAAGCTGCTGGATCTCAATCTACATTCATTTTCATTTCTTTCTCGGTATGCTGTTTACATGTTTTCATATTCTACTTTACCAGCATCACCTAAGAGAATAATTTAAGTAATCAATATATATGCATTATTTTTATATTATATTAATTTTACCTTCACATGTAAAAAATGAACACTTAAATTCGTTTCATAATCATAATATGTTAATGGTCTTTATTTGATTGTTACCCCATAAAATCTTTGATATTCAACACCTATAAATAGATTTAATGGATTTCGGTATACTTTACATTCTGGAATTAAATTGATAATCAGTACCTCGAATATTAATGATTTCTTTAATCTTATCACTTGTATTATCCATTATCCAAATTCAAATGTTTTATTATATAATAGTTCTTCATCCATATATGGCGTTAATGATGTTTTTGTATATTCAATCAATAATCACATCACATCACATATTGAATCTTGATCTTATGTATTTGTATTGTGATTGATGATTGTGAATTGTGTCTGTAACTGAAGTTGTAGATTGTAGTCAGTCATGCCATGCCACAATACAAAACACAAATGATTACTTTTCATATATGCGGATAATTTCAAATGTCACATATGAAATGAAAAGTAATCATAAAGTAACGAAAACTTCGTATTGATTACTTATGAAAAAAGTAAACGGGTACCGATGATTACCTGAAAGTAACAAATTCGCACACCACTATTGATGTGGAGTGGAACGAAATATGCATAGTAAGAATAATGAGCGATGTAAATTAATTATTTGTGAAATATTCTTATTTGTTATTTAATTTATAAGACGATATAATAAAAATTCCCAATTTAAAAAAGTTTTTTTCAAAGCTAAAGCCTACAGTGTATTAATATTATACTTAACAATTTATCGTGGTATAATTAATAATTAATATTTTTATATTAAAATTTGCCATTTTTAAAAAACCCCTAAAATTATTAAAATGAATCCTTGTAATTGCATTATAGAACGAATTTTGGAAAAGAGTTTTGCTTCAAGAGGATTTGATGATAAAAAAAGTATTATATATGTAGATAGATGGTGGTGGACCAATTCCGTTTGTAGAAAAAAATACTGTTATCAAGCGATGTACAAGACACTTTTCAATGCAATTTTATGAAACTTTTCACTGGTTAACTGGTTGCAACAAAAAAAAAAAAAATTATATTGCTGGCTGTGTATTTTATTTTCAAAAGAAAATACGGTTTGGAATAACACCGGTTTTTGCGATATGAACAATATAAGTAAAGTAAAGAAAAAGGCATGGAAAAGAATGTAGTTCGCATTTAGCTGCTATGATTTCAATTAAAATGTTTGGTCGAGTTCGCATTGAGAATTTAATTGATTCTACCCGTTCATTATCCATGAGAAATAATAATGAAAAAGTAAAAAAAAAAAATCGGGAAATATTTAAATGCTTTATTTCAGAGTTGTTAAGTAATGCATTATATTCGTACTGCATTACCGCATTACCAAATAATTCAAGTTGAATTAATTTACTGCATTACTTGTAATGGCGTACTTAAATATTTTCATTACTCATTACAGTAATCGTAATGGAGTAATGCATTATCTCAAAAGCAATGAAATTTTTGAATTACTTTACTGCATTACAAATACTTCATATTTTTATGGTGAAGTACTTTGAAGTTTTTTAAAAGTTTGCAGTTTTGTTAGCTTCTTTAGTCATTCTTCAAAAAGATTGGGTGCATTTAATAAAATTGTACAAAAAAAAATTCCTACAGCTGCCCCAACTCGATGGGAATATAACGGGACGTGTTGTTCAAACAATATTTGAATTGAAAGAACATTTGATAACTATTTTCGAAAGTGTAATTGATAATGAAAGTAATTGGGATAATGAAGCTATTCTACAATCTAAAGGATTATTATATCTTGAATGATAAAATATTCGTAGTGCTGCTTTACTTTTTTAATGAATTTTTTCAAGATACAGATATTTTATTTAAAATACTACAAACTAAAGGCTCCGATGTTCAATTTTCTTTAAAACAAATAAATAGTGTCAGAAATAATATAATTAACATAACTGAAAATTATGACGCTTTTTGGAATAACGTCAAAAAAAGGAAGATTTGCAAAATTTAGATAACCATAGGCATAGGCGATCCGATTCGAATTTATCAAGCAAAGAACAAATTCAAGATCTCTTAACAACAATTGTTAGACAAATAATTTGAGAATTAGATAACAGATTCAGTTCTTTACCAAATTGTGAATCTTTAAAGTTGTCGGACACATCAAAATATTATGAAGAATTTTCAAATAAATTCCCAGAAAATCTGCTTATGAATGTGCAAACTTCCTATCCTGGGTTCATTGATATACCAGCATTAAAAACTGAACTAAAAGTCTTGTTCAAAGATGTTAATTTTACAAGAAATACTACTGTTTTTAATAGAAACTGAGTTATATAACTGTTTTAGTGAATACTTCAAATTATGCAAATTAATGATAACGTTTCCTGTTACAACTGCATCTGTTGAAAGATCTTTTTCTTGTTTAAAAGGATTAAAACTTTTTTAAGAAATAGATGTGCACAATTGAGGTTATCTAATTTAGCTCTAATATCAATTGAAAAGAAATTAAAAGTAAACCGGATTTTTATGATAAGATAATAAACCATTTTGCTCTCAAAGAACGTAGAATTGAATTAATTTTTAATAATTAAAATACATATACAATCCATATATATAATTTCAAAACAATTAAAATCAAACTATTTCATCTCTATTTTTCATAAGATTTCGACCTCTTGTCTTACTTATTATGCTGTTCATTTATATGTTTCAAAAACATTAAATTCTATTAGTGTGCTTCGTGTCTGATAAATATATATAATATTAATTAATAAAGTTAGTTAAATTAACTAATGTTTTGTATGAGCTGTATAAAATCAGCGAACCTTATTTATAATACTATAAATAGCTTCATGAAATTAACCATGCAGTTACCTTTATTAAAGAACAAAATTTGTTATATATATAAAATTTGTTTATAATAAAACAGTTTAGTTCTAAAATAATTTAACTGATTTTTAATAAATAATTGTATATCATATTAAACAATATTTTATTAATTTCAAATTTTCGACTTAATTAAATAATTTATTGTTTTTATGGACACATTATAGTCGGTCAATAAATCAATTTCATACTTCCATAAAAAATAACGCTGCTTTAACAAATAAGTTCATAATATTAAACTTTCAGATCATTAATTTTCTCTGATTATTAATTAAATAATTCGTTGTATTAAACAATACATTTCTTGATCAATAACATAAAATTTAAATTTATAACTTCATATTCATTAAAATCAATAAATCCATTCGATGGAGTCAAAATAATGAAAAAATATGTTAATTAATAATAATAATAATAATAATAATAGAGTATCTAATCCAACTTAATTCACAACGTAAGCCTCATTAACCCTTTCAGGTGATGGGGACTTATGAAAGAATTGTATTATTTGTTTGGATCAGCGAAAACAAGCATATAGAGAGATATTGTTAGTAGGTACATATACTAAGAACGTTGACACTCATAGCATACAGAATATCTTTATCAATATGCTTGTATTCTTACACTTTCTCCACATGCTGAGAAAAAATTTACTGTCCGCAATGGATTAAGCTCTGGTGCTTAGCTGTTACCATCACCAAAACAAATAAATGTTAGTATAGATTAAACACGATCTGCTTAATACAAGCAGTAAAAATAAATAGTTAAAAATATAACTACTAAAAAATAAGATATAAAAAAACACTCGAGTTAGCAAGTTACCACCAGCATCAGGCTTCGCTATTCTAAAAATAACGCTACTACCTCCTTCCGATGTCACCCACCAATTCGAGCTAGTCTAATTAAAAAAAAAATATGAAAAATATAAAAATAAAATAATATTACAAGTCACGACTTGAATTAACAGGTTACCACCTAGCATCAGGCTTCGCTATTCTGAAAAGAACGCTACATACTTCCCGCCGATATCTCCTGCGAATTCAAGGTCACCCGTCATCAAAAATTATTGAAATATTGAAAAATGAATGAAAAATATTAAAATTCTTTAAAAAAATTAAATTAAATTAAAAGTTATCATGCAAAAGGCAATCGTCACGAAAAACAAATATAAATAAAATTAAGGCATACATCCATACACAGCATACATACAATAAGAAATACGAAGCTAAATAGCAACGAGCAAAACAACACACATAAAGGCTGGCATTTATATATTATTGTACAGTAATTTTTTCAAAGTGACTTTGCTACAGTTAAAATCGAAGTGGTTTGCAACGACATTAACTTTACGAAGCATTCTTGTGTACGGTTCGTTATTTCCGTAGTCTGTACGATGGTTATTGACTCGGAAAAGCGGGATAGATCTTAGAGAGTGCGCATTTATGTTGATAAAGATCTTATAGAAAAATGCAGGGCACTCGATTATTCCCGAAAGGACCTGTTGCACAAACAAAATGTCAGCTACCTCACGACGTTTTTCGAGGGATTGCATGTCAATGAGCTTCAGACGATCCTGATATGGGGGGCTATGGGGGTAAGTTGAAGTTGTCTACATGGGTAGTATCATTTAGTTGTATATGCGTTCCTTTTATTTTCAGTGTAGTTAAGAAAAAACTTTAGACAGCAGCAATGAAATGGCAGTTGATATGACCACATTAATGATAAGTGATGAAGCTGACAAAAAAAATTAACTCGTGCCACTGTCCGATAATACTGTCCAGAGACGAATTCAGGAATGTGCTTTAAACTTACTTAACGAACTTATACGAAGGCTAACATTGTGTGACAAAGCAGTCACTGTGTCCTACATAGACAATCACTAGCATGTAAAAAGATGCGAGTATCATTAAAATTAAAATTGGTTTTAAATCAAGCAGTGCAAATAATTAATTTAATTAAGGCGCGTGCTTTGAATACTAGGGTTTTCAGAGTTTTAATTATATGGGTAATAGGTATCAAAACTTACTTTTCCATACCGAGGTTCGCTGGCTCATCAGGGAACTTGAGCAATTAATAGATATTAATACAGATTCGACGCTCAAGCAAAAGTTTAATTGTACAAATATTTTCATTTTTCGGCGCAATTAGTTACAGAGTATCCTGCAGTTTGTACCCGTGCAATTAAATTGCCATTCCCGAGTAAGTATATTTGTGAATCAGGATTTTCATAATGCACAAAACAAAATACAGAAGCAGATTAAATGCTGAGGATGATATGAGATTACAATTCTCACCAATAACACCAGATTTTAAAGTTTGTGCAACTTAAAGCAAGTTCTCATTGATTTTTTTATTCTTTAATAAACTTATATTTTGTATTGCTTTATATTTTGGTATAAATAAATAAATGTTTGCAATAGGAAATAATGTAATATCTATTATTTATAACTTTTTTTTAATAGTGGGGCTCCGGATTTGTGAAGAATATAAAATAGTACTCCGCAGCTAAAAAAGATTGAAAACCTCTGCTCTAGAGCATATAGTAATTATTATCTAATTAGCACAAATTTTGGTAGATATGATAGAATCCTTATGTACTTGGTGTCTGTAAAAGTCGGTAGTTCAGTGGGTCTTCTATGTAAAAATCCGTAATTACTTTTCATAATTTCAACGCTCTACTATGGTAAAATTTCCGATTAATATTTAATATGTTCTAAATACTAGGGTAAATATTATACGATTCTAATTAAATTTAGTACACGCATATTAGATTTTTAGAGTCGGTAATTTAAGTGGGTGCCTATCAATATTAACTATTAAAGTATTGTATTGTAACATACTGTTAATTACAAAACTAACTACGAGTTACCTGCTAAGGTGCCCTTAATAAACTGTTTTTTTTAAGGATTTTAGCAACTTAACATTCCTAATTATTATATTAAATGAGAATTATGTTTAAATTTAAATTATATTAAAATTTTATTTATATATTTATTTACACTATAAATTTATAGGAATTTTAAAAAATAACTATAATTTTTTCGATTTAAATTATATTTCCAAAAAATTTTCTGAACTCAGCACACAATAAAGAACAAACACCAACCAAATGTAAAAATATTGTTTTTTTTCCATAAAATTGTTTCTTTTATTTTCAAACTACATAAAAATTACGGCGCTCGTGCATTCAAATATAGCACAAGAATTCAGAAAACCAAATTCGGATAGTATACCTCCAAAAAAGTGGAGAAAATTTATTGGACGATATTTCTCTCTCTACCGAAAGTGTAAAATATAATTTTCTATCGTTTTAAATATTCGGATAGGCAGTATGTAAAACCTGCATTTATCATAAAGTTTAATTAATTTTATGTTGACATTAATTTTGTTTGATTAAAATTTATTTCTGTATGTTACCAATTATAGTATTTTCCTTTAAATTTTATAACTATGTTATAAAATTTGAAATGGCCCGCCAGAAACCATCTATCCTAGCCCTGAATATTTTCTTTGGGAAAATTTATATTTGCTACTAATTTTTTTTTTAATTATAAGTATCTTATGATTAATTTTATAGTTTTATCCAACGATATATAATGTATGGATGGAGCTTAATGGCCTAAACACATTTGGAACTACAAGCGAATTTATAGCTTTCATTCACAGCAATTAAAAAACATGAAATTAAACGAAACTAAACACAATCAGGCTACAACTACGGCATACAACTACAGAATTAACTTAATTTCTAATTTTGCAGTTAGAAACTGTCAGAAAAAACTATGACAGCTATCAAAAACTAAAGAAATATACATATTGTCGAATTAACACAAAACTACCACAAAAATAAGTATTTCAAAAGTACCAACCTACCAACGCGGTGACTGGTCAGTGACTGGTCAACGCGGTGACTGGTGAGAAAATTTTTCGGGAAGCGATCATTAATGCGACCAAAAGGTTCATCCCAATGGGCAGAATCAAGAAATTGGTTCCCAACTTTCCGCCCGAAGCCTTACGGCTTGCTGAACAACGCGACCATCTACGTGCAACAGATCCAGGCGACGCACATATCACTCAACTAACCCAGGACATACGCAAATTGGTGGCAGATCACCGGCGGTCCAAATGGTTGAGTCACCTAGAACAATGCTCGTCTGGATCCAAGAAGCTATGGTCCACCATTGGCGGTTTGTCAGGCAAACGTCAACCGCAAAGCAATAATGCAATCACGTTTGATAATTCTCAGCACGACAACGCCAAGAAATGCGCCACTCTATTTTGCCGACAGTTTGTCGAGCACCCAGCTGAACAGGACAACACCATCCGTCCTGTATTGCGCAAGCTAAAATCGTTGAGGCCTGATAACAACAATAGGTTTAGTTTCACAGCACAAGATGTACATGAGGTTATCAAGAAGGCCAAACCTTCCAAGGCCCTTGGGCCCGACGGTATCTCTATGGTCATGTTGAAAAACCTTAACATCACAAGCCTAGAATACCTCGCTAAGGTCATCAACTTTACGTTGAATGATTTCACCATCCCTAGCGTTTGGAAGGCTGCCAGAATCATTCCGATTCTAAAACCTGGCAAGCCCCCTCATGAAGGTACGTCTTATAGACCTATTTCGTTGCTTTCGCCTGTTGCTAAAACTATGGAGGCTCTCCTCCTTCCACAACTTCACAGGCATTTTACACTTGCCCAACATCAACATGGGTTTCGAAAGCATCGCAGCACAACAACGGCTCTCACGGAGTTAACAACTACCATAGCTGATGGGCTAAACCACCGCCGCCCACACTGGCGCACCATCGCCGTTGCACTTGATCTGTCTAAAGCGTTTGATACGGTTTCCCACTCCACCCTCCTTAATGACATCCTGAACTCCCCACTCCCTGATGCTACCAAAAGGTTCCTGTCGGCCTACATCCACGGCAGGACCGCCTATGTTGAGTTTAGAAACACCAACTCCAAATACCGTAAGCTCAAGATGGGAGTTCCTCAAGGTGGTGTCCTATCCCCAATCCTATTTAACCTTTACCTCTCCCTACTTCCCCCCCCCTCCTGATGGCGTCAAACTAATTACTTATGCTGATGATTGCACAGTCGCGGCCTCTGGGGTAGATGTAGATGAAGTTACTGACAGGATCAACACCTATCTGTCAGAACTCTCTCAATTTCTTCATTCGAGGAAACTCCAACTAGCCTCCCACAAATCTTCTGCAACTCTATTCACAACTTGGACCAAAGAAGTCAGACTCCGATTGAATATTCATATCGACGGTGATCCCATCCCCACCGTCAACAACCCAAATATTCTCGGAGTCACCTTTGACAACCTGCTGACTTTCTCCAAGCATTCGCATAACATCTGCAACAAAGTGAGTAGCAGGAACAGAATCCTCAGAGCGCTAGCCGGCACAGACTGGGGTAAAGATAAGGAAATCATTATCACTACATATAAAGCAATCGGCCGTTCCATCATCAACTATGCCGCACCCATTTGGACGTCATTTTTAAGTGACTCCCAATGGGGTAAACTCCAGTCTAGGCAAAATACGGCCCTTCGCGTATCAACTGGTTGCCACTCCATATCTTGTCCTGACCATCTCCATCATGAAACTTCCCTCCTTCCTGTCCGACAGCACAATGAACTGCTCTCAAAACAGTTCTTAGTGTCCTGCCACAATCCTTCCCATCCCTCCCATCACATCACCGTTAGTGACTCACCTTATCGTAACATCAAGCATGACATCAGGTCTTACTCCGACGAAATTTTGCCAGTACTTCCGGCATCCTGGACTACTCCATCGGTCCGATCAGCTCAAAAAGCCTTACACACTGCAACCGTCACGGATGTCATAGCACAAGGTAAGGTCAACAGGGTCCTCGGCACTCTTCCACCTCCCATTCATGACAGTGAGAAGACTTTGCCCAGGGTTACAAGATCTACTCTGGCGCAACTTCGGTCGGGCTTTAGCAATATGCTTCACAGTTATAAAGCCCGTATAATTCCTGGTACCGAAGACCATTGTCCTGATTGCAACCAAGGTATCCATGACACTAACCACCTATTCAACTGCCCTATGAAACCGACTGACCTCGTAGCAATCGACCTCTGGTCACAACCCATCAAAGTGGCCATCTTTCTGGGACTTCCAAACTGACTCGACCCTTTTTTTAATACATTACTAGTTTCCATCTTAGTAAGTAAGGTAGTTTAGACGCTTTGTTAATGCTTATTGTAGTTAGTGCTTGCATTTAAAATTAGCTGCTTTAATTATTGATGTTGCGTTATTAGAAATAAATTGGGATGAAATAGTTGATGAATGGGGAGACTTTTTTAATCTATTTTCAGGCCTGGAGTCGTTACAACAACAACAACAACAACAAGTTTGTAACTTAAGTTATCAACTTTAATAAGGACAGTGAAATTCGGATTCAGCGCACTTGGTTCCATCTTGTGACAATTTTTGGAAGCTAAGACTTAAAATTTGAAATTTTGACAAGCGTTTCATTAGTTGCAACTTTCGTTATTTTTCTGACTTTTACATGCAATACGTTTCTAAGTCTATTGAGAAAGTTATTGCATGGACAAATTTATGGTACTCGTAAAATTTTTATAATTTAAATTACAACCTTTTTCATGGGATATAGAGTTTGTAATGCAAAATGTAACTAGAGTTACAAAGTTTTAACACATTTTAGGCTTTAAAGTTGTAGTTGTATGTCATACTTGAAAACTTATTGCTCTACTTAATATAATGTAATATTTTGTAAATTCAGTTACACAAATTTTTTGTTTCACAGCATCGAGAAATAAGTTTGTAGCTCACGATGCAACTGGTGTCATGTAAATATGTGGGGCTAAACGTCTGTATATTGAGCTACAAACTAACTGTAGTAGATTTACTCCAAATTAAAACTGTAATTCTAAAATTTTACATTTGTCTGAAATTAAATCGATAATATTAAATTATGATTCAAATCAGTAAATAATTATTCATATTTTACAAAAACTCCTGTTTAGCTTACTTTTTTAGTGCAGTTTTTACAGAACAAAAACAGTAAAACGCAATTTCTGCAAAATGATTATTTTCAAGTTACAGACATGTTCTTTGGACGGGTCGAAAAATAATTCTAAATATAATAAATATATTGTTTATTTGAAAAGTCGTTTTTATGGAACGTAGATATGAATTTTTAAGAACTTTAAATGGAGCAAGTAAAGTCTAATGAAATGTTGTAGAGTTTAAAGGACTCAAAATATAAAAATATTTATATAAAAGATATAATTTGGGTTGAAATTGGTAAAAAGTTAAATAGAACTGGTAAGTTGTTCTTTTTTTTTTATATATATATATTAAATATTTGTAGCGGATCAATGCAGAATTAAATGGAAGGGCTTAAGAGACTCTTATAGAAGAAGTAAAAAAAACTAACTTAAAAAAACCATCAGGAAGTAAAGGTGGTGAAATTGCAACAAAATGGAAATGGTTTCACGAAAGGAGTTTTTTAGATACTTTTGAAGGTACTCGTAAGTAAGTAACTGTAACATCGGAAATTCTCTGAAAAGAAATAAACAAAAATCTTATTAGAAAATATATAAAACGAATAATAAAATTATATATAAAAATTATTGTTTACCTTTTTTGTATTGAAACCATCATGGCTGCATATGCACTTGACGTTCGTTGACAGAATTATTGTTTTTTTTTTAATTTATAAAATTTTAGTAGAACTAAACACCTAGCTGTTAAATAAGCGCTACATAGGCGCCTACCACGTATAATTTTTATATCAAATTATTACGCTAGTTATATATAGATGTCGTTCCATTTACATCTAAAATATAGATTCGGTATCGATTACTTTAGATCAATTTCCCCTTTTTATCTAAAATTGAATCCAAAGTCCTTGGATGATCAGCCCTTCGGATGAAAATTATTTCTGATTGGAAGAAAAACTATAATTTTATTGAAACTTTCGGATGGGGTTATTGTTTCGTGTTGAATTTCGGAGGCAATAAAGGGATTGATGTGGGGTGATCGATATCGATCGATGTTGCTAGGTGTAGTGGACGACCAAGATTAGATGGTAATTAGCCGTGAGATATACCGGTGGTCTTTGTTATTCTTGTTTTGGTTGTTGTTAATAGTAGTATAGTATAAAATATAGTAACCTAATAAAATAAAATAATTAAATATTATACTAACTATAGGAATATAATAAATGATTGTTAAATAAAGATTTTAAATATTAAAAAATTTAAAAATAAACCGCCATAATAAAAAAGTTATAATAAGTTGTAAATAGACTTATGAATATATACATAAATAGTAATAAAGACATAGTGGTGGTGTTCAATTATTAAAAATAATTGATTGTAAAAACTAGTAAAATATAAACATTAGATTTCAACTACTGAAAATAAAATTATAAAAAAAAACACACAGATAGTTATAACCAAGATACACTATAAAAATAAATAATATATAGTTATGTTATAACTAATAATAATTAAATCATATACAACATCAAATACTTGGGTTCATTGTGTAATACATTAACATTACATTAATATGTGCCAGACACATAATTACATCAACAATGAATTGCTGATCCAGTAGTGAAAAATAACATCGGGAAGGTCGTCCAAGGACAACCTACTAAAACATTTAAAATTTTGGTTGGTGATAAAGTAGTTTTTTTTTTTTTTTATGTAAAGGAAAGTATAGTTTAATTTTAAAGATTTTTTTTATATACATATAATGTAAAATTAAAATTATTATTTAAATTCAATAAAGTAAATGAAATAAATTAAAGAATTTGTGGTTGATCGTGATCATCAGTAGCTGAAGCTTCAGGAGCTGAGCCGATGAACCCAAGGTAAATTATAATTTAACATAATTAATTTTTTCTAAATAAATAATAAAAGTAGAGTAGTATTTTAAAATATTTTTTTTTTGTATTGAGTGTATTATTATTATTAGTAGAGTACTATATTTTCTTTTTTCTTTTGTCTCAAATAATAAATAAATTATAAAATTGATGTGCCAACCAATTAATTTTCTTTTTATTTTAATTATTTTGTAATTATGGAATAATATAGCAAAAAAAAACTATGTGATTGAGCGTCCTGGATATTTAACCCACACCATTCCTATTCCCCATCCTTTCCTTTTCTAGATGATGTTTACCCAATGTAAGTATCAATCTTGAATGGAAAAATTTGGCCCTGGGTATAGCTCAGCCCACGCCTAACCGCGTAACTAGGCCTGGCGGAGAAGGAGGACGTGAGCAATATCCTTGAAAATATTCCTCCCTGACAGAATTTTATGGCGTGGAAAAGGGACTGTGGCCTGGTCATTTTTATTACTTCGGATAGATCATCATCTCATGAGCAAACTCGCAAGGTGACCTCATGATACCACTTTTCTGCGGTAAATAACTTCGGAATTTGTAGAAATAACGCCTGAAAAATTAATTAAATAACAGCAAAAATTAACGAGTTTAAACCTTAACACATGAATTCATTAATTTCATGCAAATATGACAAACAGTTTTGTGGAACATTTTCATTTTGCTGCAAAAAAGTGTAAAAATTTTGCGCGGAATCTTTAGCCTCTGTCGCAGAAATCAAACCACCAAACCCTGCCAAATTAGACCTATAGCTAAATTTTTAAAATAACAAAATACGAATTGCATAGGTCTATTTATATGGGAAATTAAATACGAAATAAACAGTATACGAATTAAAGAGGATACGAATTATAGCTGGAATTTTGTTTGAAATTTAAAATGCCGTACTGGGAATACGAATTAAACAGGAAATACGAAATGAAGAGGTTCGACGTACATATTTATATTTATTTATGTTACATTTTAGATTCATTGGGGTTTTACTAGGGTTGCTATACTCGATTCGAGTCGATTCGGACTCGTCGAGTATTTGGGTCGTTACTTGGATTCGAGACACGACACACGACTCTAGTATTGGACGAGTCCAAGAGTTTTAGGTTTAAGCAAAAACCAGTAAATTCAAAAGGAATATTTTGATCAACTGACAAAAAATATAAAAAAAATTACTTGAACACGACTTTTTAATTTAAATTTTTTTTAATCATCGCAACCATGCCAAGAAATTAAAGTTTCTTGCCATTATTACTTTGCTTTTATTCTTCAATGCTGCAAAACAAACGATAAAGTCTACAAGTACTTAGTAGTATTGATATTGCTGCAGTCTATTATTTTGCACAAAATTGTTAGAGTAAAATTAACTTTTTTAAAGCAAAAATTTGTTTTTATAATTTATATATACATAAATATATATAATATATAATACACTTATAATAAGTCAATATTATTTTGTGACAATAATTATAATTCACGAAGTTATTTTATATATAGAACGTAATTAAATTAAGTAATTAATAAGATCAATTTGTTATAAATTTTATTTATTTTTCTGCTCTGCTCAGAAACAATGTAACAAAAAAAAAACATAAAAAGTCTGGGAATATTTCACACAAGCGAAGAACAAAAAAGCTGAGTGTATTATATGTAAAACAAATATAGCTATTGTTGATTCAAGCACAACATCCTTATTTAAGCACCTTAAAACTCATAATATTCATCCAAATTTGAACAAACGTGAACTGGAGGCTGATTCTGAAGTTAGATTATCAATTAAAAAACCAATGACAATGATGAATTTTCTTAAACGTAGAAGTTTAGAAGAAATAAAGGGAAATGTTCTAGAAGAATTAGATAAGGTGTGTGATTTTGGTGTTTTTTATGATTCTGTAATGTAATTTAATGTTCACTACGATTATGTTATAGCTAAATCCTATAAATTTCTTGGTTTTATAAAGAGAACAAACACAAAAGACTTTAGTGATCCTTATTCATTAAAAATGTTGTAAGTTTCATTAGAATATTGTTCTCTAGTAGTATGGTGTCCAGTATATCAATCACATATTGATAGACTAGAAAGAGTTCAGAAATCTTTTACCAGATACGCTCTTTGCCGATTCTTTAATGGAAATTTACCTCCTTATCGTTCTAGATGTCCATATATAAATGATTTTATTAAATAAAAAAAAAACATAAAAATTAAAAATAGTAACACAGCTTTTTTTCGTAGCTTAAGAACAAAAAATAAAATTAACAATAATTATTAACGAAACATAAAGTAATACATATATAAGCCAAAATGGCTTTTAAAAAAAATTATCTTCTGTTTTTAAATATGTTATAATACTTTTAATGTCTTTTTGCTTCTCCGCGCTTAAATTTTTGGTCGTTGCTACTTGCAATATATCTCTCCTATTATAGTTTCATAACTTTTTAAATTGAAACGAGTATTTTTTTTATTTTTTTTTTATTTCAATTTCTTTGAGTAGCCAATTTTGTAGCCAATTTTGTTTTGTAAAACAAATTAGAAGCATAACTTATTGGTAAACTAAATACGTTTTGTAGATCGAAGCTAGAAGTTCATCTATGTTTTCGCAATCTGCAGTTCTTTCCGCTTTAATAAAGGACTTTTCATCAAGATGTTTTTGGTATATCGTCAGTCTTTCTTCTGTTAAAATATCCTTATTATTTTTATACGCTACACATTTGTCGCACTGGTCCTTTTTGGGGCAATGAAAAGATAAATTGAAAGCATAATTGAAAATATGTCGATAATCATTTAAAGTCACAGGTTCATTTGTTTGTTCTTTGTATAATGAATACATTTTACTTAAAGTAAAATGACTTTCTAAATATTTAATTTATGTTGATGATCGACAATAGTGGGATTCAACGACAGGAAAACTATTAATATATTACTTTTCATCTTCAATTTTCAATGGATCGGTCGGCTTTCTTCCTCTTTTTCCATCCTTTGAAGGTAATTGGTACACCAGTATTTTCAGTTTAATAATTTTTTATAAAATAATAAATCCTTCGTTCACTTACTCCTAATGTGTTTAAAAAAAATATTTTGCAACATTGGAATATTTGTTTTTTAGTTTCCAAATAATATTGAACGGTTAAAGTTTTCTTAGGTGCATCCAAACACTGATTTAGTTTACGTCGTTTTTCAAGGTGGAAAATATTTGAAGGCCCTGGTTGTGCAATATCAATTCCTGATGCTGCAGTTGAAACTGAACTGTAATTATTATCGAACTCTTCGTATAATTTTAAGTTTTCAGGAATGTACTCTGGATCATTAACATCGTCATCCGAAGAAAAATTTGATACCGGTTCATCTGAAATTTCTTTTCTCATACTGTGAAAAAATTTAATATTATCACTTAAAAGAATAATTAAATTATTGCTTACCTTAGTAGAACTTCTGATAGTTCAGGTTTTTTTAAGTTGTATGAGTGAAATGCGATTTACTTATAAACATAAGACATTTAATTTCCGAAATTACTGTATTAATTTGTTGTATGGGTAATAAAAATAATACATACGACCTTTGACTATATAATATATGGACTGATAACAGCCAACTTCAGACACGAGCCAACATAAAGTGGTGCAGGGTAGGTGCTGCCGGCAAAAAACAGTACTAGTGAATTGTCAAAAAGTACCGATATTCCTATATACTATACAAATTCAAAAAGTTTATCTTGTATACAAAACTAAAACTATTAAATTTAAGAGTTTATTTCGTTTATTTAATTTAAAACAATTTGTTATGGTAAATTATGGGTCGACGATATTGTTTTGTGAATGGTTGCGATTCTTCATCCAACAATAATGCAGAAAATTATACTTTCCATTTGTAAGTAAAATTATTAGTAATGCAATTTATTTTAAATAGTTTTGAAATTGTTTTCATTCACAAATATACTTTTTAAATTTAAGATTAAAAAGAAATGATCCTTATATTTATAAACATTGGCTTGGCTTACTGCTATTTATGTAAAGAATAGCCAATATATTTTGGATCATCCAAGTACAGCAGTAATATGTTCAAAACATTTCACTAATGATAATTTTATTAAATCTGATTGTTGTAATATTTTAAAACCAGAAGCTGTTCCATCTATATTTCCTGGAAGCGAAGAAATGTAAACTTTTATTTTATTATTTATGTATAACTTATAGTTATGTGATTATAACGTATTTTTATTTTAGGGAAGATGTTGAATATTTAGTAACTGTTGATGAAGAAAATTCAATGGATTTAAATAATGATGTTGGTGTAACTTCAGTTACGTAAGTTTCCTCATAATTAGGAACAAATAAATGTTAAAATAAATAAATATCTTCATGGAAATTTTAGACGTGAAAGCTATTCAACTTCGCCGTTAATGACGACACCTAAAAAGCCACGATTAAGAATTCGCTATCCAGGTGATATTAATAAAAATATAAATGAAGCTACACCTAAAACCATACTTAAGTATATTAACGTTTTAAAATACGACAATAAAAAAAGAAAATTGAAAATGAAAAGATTAACTTCTCAAAATTTACGTCAGAAAAAAAAGATTACTAAGCTGACGATTTTGTTTTCAAGCCTTACAAAAAAAAAGTTAATTACAGAAGAAGCAGAGGAAGTTTTAAAGGTACGGAATGCAGTATAATTTAAAATATTTTTTTATTTTTTGTATAATTTAGTTTTACATATTTTTGAAATTATCATTACAAATAATAATTATAAATATATAATCATTGATATTTTTTTTTTGAAATTCTGTGTAGACAATTTGTTATAATGAAGATAAAGCATTATTAAGTTTAAGTAAAGGAAAAATTCGTGGTGAATATCCACCAGAACTAAGAACTTTTGCACTGACATTGCATTTTTATAGTCCAAGAGCATATAATTATGTCAGAGGTTTATTCACATACAGATGGTGCTCCAGGATTTACCACAGAAGCTTTGAAAATTTTAAAAATAAAAAGCGAAATATGTAAAAGAAAAGGCAAGGAACTGGTAGCTTGTCTAATGATGGATGAAATGTCTATACGTAGGTACATTGAATGGAACCATTACCTAAAAAAATATGTTGGTGTAGTTGATTATGGTACTTGCCTACCTGAAACGGAAGAGCTTCCTATTGCTAAAGATGCATTAGTTTATTTATTATCTGGTGTTAATGAGAGGTGGAAGTTGCCAGTTGCATATTTTTTGGCAAATGGTTTGAGTGCAATAGAAAGGGCAAACATAACAAAAGAAATTTTGATATTTCTGGCAGAATGTGATATTAAAATAGTTGCTTTAACATTTGATGGACATCCTGCAAATTTAGGTATAATATATAGTTTATATATAAATATATTTGTATAATTTTTATCAATACATACCATAAAAACTTATAAACTTTGGTTTTACGATAAGAATAAAATTATATTTCAATTTTTTTTTCTTCAAATAAAACATTACCATGATTTAGGTATGTGTGTTCATCTCAATACCAATATTTATAGTAGAAATCCAGTTTTTAACCATCCTTGTGGTGGTGATCCTATTTATATTTTATTTGATGCTTGCCACTGTGCAAAACTAATAAGAAATACTTTGGCAAGTAAAGGCATTTTATATGATTAGATAATAAAGAAATTAAATGGGAATTCATTGAAAAATTAGTTAGATTTCAAGAAAATATTGGTGTTAATTTTGCAAATAAATTGACATGTAAACATAAATTTTGGGATAAGCACAATATGAATGTAAAAATTGCTGTTCAAACTTTAAGTGAGAGTACAGCAATGGCATTACAACATTTAGTTAATGAAAATCACCCAGATTTTGTTGGAGCAGAGGCAACAATAAATTTTATTATTAGAGTCAATAATATATTTGATATTTTAAATTCAAGAAGTTTATTTGGGTATAAATTCAAGAAGCCAATTAATAATACAACAAAATCTTTATATTTTCAATATTTCGGCAGTTCAATTGAGTATTTAGAAAACTTAAAATTACCAAATGGTAATTTAATTTTAAATTCTGGTAATAAAACTAGATTTTTGGGATTTATTATTCTTATGAATAATTTTAAAAATATATACATGGAATATGTTGAAAATAAGAAATTTTTAAATTATATTTTAACATATAAATTTTCTCAAGACCATTTGGAAATTTTTTTTCGTGCATACGATCTATGGGCGGTTATAATAATTATCCCACAGCTTCACAATTTGCTGCATCATACAAAAAACTACTATTGCACAACGAAGTAAAATCATCTTCAGAAGCAAATTGTGTAGGATTAGATGAAACTAATATATTAACAGTTTCATCTAGAAGAATACCAGCACAAGAAATCATCAATGATATTAATATCGATGAAACTATTGAAATTGATGATATCCCTATAAATTTTATTGAATCTTCTTTAAAAGAAGTTATTATTTATGTTGCCGGTTTCACAGAGAGACACATTATTAAAAAAATTAAATGTGATAAGTGTATTGAACTTTTCAATAAATGTGAGCCGCATGCGGCTTCATTTATTAATTTAAAATCTAATGGAAACTTAAGATTTCCACGTAAAGACACAGTACAAATATGTGAAATTATTCAAAAAATAATAAACTTGCTTAAATTGCAAAACAAAATTAAAACACAAAATGTATTTCAACTAATTGTGGTTAATACATTAAAAAATATTAATATAAATTCTGTTTTTAAATGTTTTGACGCTCATGTTTTAGAATGTGAAATTTTAGAAAATCATAAATATTTCTTAATTAAGCTAATAATAGAAACATATTCAAAAATACATTTATTTCATATTGGAAAACAATATTCATTAAATGAACACAAGTCATATATTAGACACAAATTATCAAAATATATACATTTTATGGGTAAATAAAAAAAAATCATAAAAAATTTGAATCTAACTATTTTTTATTATTACTAAATTGTAATGTTTAATTTTAAAATAATATACATATTATAAGTTATTAAATTAATTTAAATTTTCAATTTAATTTTTGTTTTATATTATATAGCGTAAGCGATACAACTATTGGCACTCATAAGGATTTTCTGAATTATACTTGCGATTTCAGCTCTTTAAGTGAAAAAAGTATGCCTTTATATGGTTTTTATATTCAATAAACTATTTTTATTTCATAAAATAATGCCTAGTTTATTTAAATTTTAATTATAATTTAATAAAAAGCCAAAAATAGAAAGGGGCTTTTAAAAGTACAGTGATTGGCACCTTCAGATAGTAATTGGCATACTGAAAACGTACAATTATTGGCACTGTAGGATATATGAAAGAAAATGGAAATAGTTTATTATAACTTTTGTATTTTGTTTAGCTATAAGTATAGCTAGCTAATAACTTACCTAGATAGCTGGTTTATTATAACTTTTGTTTAACTAATAGTTGTTAAATAAAAGAGTATGATAGGTTTTTTTAAATTTTATTCCAAAAGCTTCTAGCTATACTCAGAAATACCAAAATATAATTAAAAAAATAATAATATAAAATACATAAACAAAAACATTAATTCATTTAAATTAAGAACTACAGTGTTAACATAAATTATGTTAATAATAAGATTGTACATAAACAAAATACATAAACATAAACATTAATTCATTCATAAACAAAAACATTAATTCATTTAAATTAAGATTTAAAGTAGATTCATTTAAATCATTTAAATCTAGTTAATATTAAGTTTATCACATTTTTCACATTTAAAAATAGGAAGATATAATAATTTTAATTTTAATATACATTTTATGTGATAATTTCTAATACATGTGTGACATTTAATACCATAGTTTTCAGGTTGATTCGTTATACTAAATGTGCAACTGTAACACATAGTTGCACTTGTTAAGACATTATTAAATAATTTCGGTTGTTTTTCATTTTCATTGGATGTGAATAAATTTCTCACAACAGTATGACCACTAATTTTAGGAACAATTTGAACATTTGATATTACATTTATTTTTTTTGAATCAGATATTGGCGTAAAACATTGACTAGATTTGCCATCATCTGTATTAAACGTTAATTTCTTAGGTGTATTTTTTACTATTACATTGGATTTTTTCTCAAATGAAAACAAAGCTCCAGAAGTAACAGTATGAGGAATACTTTTTCTTTTTAATAGATCAGGTTTATGAACAGGTACAGGTATGGTTTTTATTGTCTTTTTGCCTTTTTTAATATCTAGTTTCTTATTTTTTAATTCACGTGTGTTTTTAGGCAGTCTTTTAGTTTTCTTTTGTTTTTCCTTTTCTTCCTTAATTTTAAAACGTTGTACTTTTCTGTTTTCTTGTTCATTCTTCAGTTTTTCTTCTTTTTTTTTTATTCTGAGTTTCAATCCACAATGGAGATGTTATTACAAACGAAGTTCGTTGCTTCATTGGTTTAATACCTTTTCTCTCTGGAGTCATAGGCCAGTCCATGTAATCTTCAATATTTGCTTTCTGGATCTGACTACAATTTACATAATCTCCAATATTTAAACCAGCATTTTCTGCATTGAATGATGTAACATCAATATTTTCTAAAGGCAACGATTCATAAATATATTCATCTATTTCGAAATTTACTTCGTTTGATAATGGTATACTTTCAACCGGAACATACTCACATGAAGGTTCTGGAATGGTATTAGAGCATACTTCTTCAAAACTTTGGAACCGAATAAACAATGAATATAGCAATGAAAAATCTTCTGAGTATTCGGACATATCTTGATTAGTTTTTCGAATATTATCAAATAATTGCAATTTTTCTCCTCCAACAATATCTTTAAATATTGTAAAACTGATACAGTGATCTGTAATTTGAGGAATTTCAAGATGTAGCTCTAGTTCTTTTTTTTTAGATTTTCCAAGGCACTTTGAATAATCAAGTGCATTAGGGTTCCAAGGAAAAATTCCACATGCCCTAAAACCGTTTTTAATAGTATTTGGAGTAATAGTACTATCAATCATAATTTTTAACAACGGTGCAAATTTTTCTTTTGTCAAAGATTCTGTTGGATTTTGACGTCTCCAATTGAGAACAACATTTTTCCATCCACTTTTCATAGGTTTAAATGCTGAAACATCGGCTGGCTGCAATATTCGCGTGGCATTAGGATAAAGAGCACTTAGAATAATACCTAAATCAACGCAAAGTTTACTTAAAGGCAGTGTTAAATGAGTAGCGTGCCCATCTACGAATAGAATGATTGGAAATTTTGCACCAACCTTCACCAAATGTGGATGAAATACTTTAGAAATGTATTCATAGAAAACTTCCTTAGTCATCCAACCATTATCAGTGATACCTATGCCCCATTCCTTAGGTATTGTATTCCTTATTGCATCTGGCACTCGCTTATAGGGATAGATGACCATTGGCTGAGTTATAATACCTGAAGCTGAAAAAGTGAACATTACTGTTAGATTTGCTTTAGCTATTCCTCTGTCTACTTCATAAATATTTCGAGCTCCTTTTGCAGCAAGAACAGTTTTTGTTCTGGGGCATAAAAGAAAATTGGTTTCATCGCCATTAAAAACTCTGTCAGGCTCTAACAAAATATCCAAAGCATTGTTTTCTGTCAAATACTTGTCAATTAATTGAAACCAATTTCTAATATCCGATTCACTCACTGTGGCACTGGCAGATGTCATTGGATCGGTTGTCCTAAGAGCAATTTTTGGATGACGTTTCAAAAATGATTTGAACCATCCATCGCCTGGTGTACTGTCCAATCCAAATGGATGATCTCGGTTATCTGCCTCTAAAAAGTCTTTAACGCAATGAAGTACATCCTCTTTACGTTTAGGGAAGCCTTTTCGTTGCGATTCTATGATCCATTTTGATATTAATAATTCTTCCACATCTGTCAACACTGTTGGTGGACCAGGTCTAATTTTTGAAAACTTGTCCCCTAGACGAAACTGAATAGTAGAACGCGGAACTCCATAAACAATAGCCGCCTTTTTTTTCGACATTCTATTCACTCTTACTTCATTTAAAGCCTTTTGCAAATCTTTTTCATCATATCCGCATTTTTTCGGCATTTTACCTAGAAATTCAAAAAAAAATTCTTAAAAATCAGCTATTGGCACTCTTTAATTGGTACAACTATTGGCATATGCCAATAAAGATACTTTCATATAATATATTTATTGGCATGGGGGTGCCAATAATAGAAATATTTTTATTAATGTACCAATTATTGGCACAATGATTTATTTAAGATTTACAATAAAATGTTTATTATAATTTTCGAAAACCCGATCAATTTATTTATAATAAATAGCGAAAACACTTAACTTTAACTATAAATAATATTTATCACTTAAATTATGCTAAATCATAAACGCACTTTCTTAACAAAAACAAGAAAACTTACCTTCAGCAATCAACTTTGGTGACAGCAGTCTCTCCAGCTTCAAATTTCACATAAGACTGACTTAATTCATATAAAAAAAAAATGTAGCAATGTCCAAAATTGTAGTGTGGTTTTGAAATTGCTTTATTAATATAATAGTAGCTATAGAATTAGGCGGGAAATGCTATTTTTTACTAAGGTGCCAATAATTACATCGAAATTTTAAGGTGCCAATAGTTGTATCGCTTACGCTAGTTCAATTTATTCTCACTACTTAAAAGCAAAGTTCAACTTCAATTGCACTAGATGCCACTACATTTAGTACTCTTTTTTGCCGACAGCACCCACCCTGCGCCACTTTATGTTGACTACGATTTTTAATTTATAAATATATGAAAATGACAGATCGTTAGCAGTCCATATATATATAGTCAAAGCATACGACACTTAAATAATAAGAAAAAAAAAATGTTGTTATTTGTTCTGAAATTTGTCGTATGTTGATTTTTTCAGAAAACATTTTTCCCAAAATGATAGATACGATAAAGTCGACACTAAATATCTCAGAAACTATAAGGAAAATTGACAAACGGGTTCGAGCAAGATATTTAGCTGCGTTTAAAACCCCAGTTCTAATAAAAATCAGAAAATCGAAAAAAAATACATACGACATTTAAATTCTTACGCGACGATATAGGTTTTCTTTTCGAAAATTTTTGCAACCGCGGCTTCAGCAATTACAACAGAAAATTAAAAGTTTAGATATTCATTCTTGTTAAATTATAAAAATGTTCGTAATCGTCGCTTTTAATTTCCATATAGTTTTTCTTAAAAAATCCAAAAGTCTCCCTATTCATGTTAACTTTACGAACCCACCATCTCCTACTTCTATTCTTAAAAGATTCATAATTTCCACAATTGACACAATGTAAATTACAGTAAAATTTTGATAATTGTCATATTGCCTGAATCATTTTTCTTTTAAAAAAAGACTCTTAGCAAATTTTTGGGCACTTATCAAATTTAGTAGATAATTTTTATTTTTTTAAATATAATATATATTTCAAAGATTATAAAAAGTATTAGAATAACTTTTATAACAAAAACGAAAATAAATGAATAATCGAAGGAGAAAAAATGGATAAACAAAGCAACAAACAAACAATAAAAAAAGAATACATGATTAAAACGAAAATAGGTGAACAAATAACCGATACAAGTACAAACCATAGATAAATAATTAAAGTAAATAAAAATACACGATTAAAAATGAAAACAAAAACAAAATTAAATCACTCTAAATTGGAATATTTATCGCAAACTGCCCTGTTGGACCATTTTCTAAAAACTAACAAATCTTGAAGTGGAATATTGCTTTCATTTTCGACCCAGACAATTATTGTATTAAATGAAGAAATAACACCATCTATGTTCACAAACGACTGCTCAGTTGTAGCTGGTAATAATTGGTTATAATCAATATTTTCAGTAACATCGTCAATAATATCATCATCGGGTATCATATGTTCAGTAGTAAAAATTTCGTTACATCCGTTTGCCCAATTATTTATTTCAATTTCAGTAAGCGAAGCTTCTGGGATAATTTGACGATATAATCGTGTAATCGGAATGTCGAACTCTTCATCAAAATAATTCTCAGGCAAATTTAACTCTAGGTTTTGTATACTTCCATACAGAGGTTTCCAACCCTTTATTATCACCGAAGATTTTACATCTTTCCTAGCTTCATAAACCAAGAACAGCACCTCACGTAAGTGTACGTTCAAATTCTTAAGATTATATCCAATATCACCATCTTGTTTTAATAAATGGAGAATCAGCTTTTTTCTATAGATTTGCTTGAATGATGTTCTGATCAAGTGGCTGGAGAATTGATGTTGTGTTTGGGTGTAAGAATATTATTGTAAAATCGCTAGTACTTAAAATTGATGGGTGGCACGCATTGTCAAGAATCAATAGTGCTTTAATCGGCAATCCACGAGACTTTAAATTTTCTGTTAATTCTGGAATAAACACATCTTTAAACCATTCGGTGAAGAGTTCTCGTGTCTGCCAAGCATTTTTAGATGATCTGTAATGTATTTTCGGTAGGACAACGTTCTTAAAACATCGAGGATTTTTATATTTTCCAATTACCATTAACGAAATACTATGTCGTCCAGTAGCATTGACACAGGGCATTATCGTCAAACGTTGTTTAGAATTCTTCCTCCCAGAAACATTTTTTTCCTTGTGCGTAACCAGGGTTCTGTTGTTGAGATCCATATACACTGGACGTTCGCATTTGCATTATATATTTAGGGCGTAGATTTAGAGCGATTATTTTTTCCTTAAAGCTGGAAATGAAATCAGGAAGACATGAATGATTTGCACTTAACTTTTCGCCACAAATTTTTAACAAGCGAACTCCATGTCTCTTCTTAAATTTTTCTAGCCAACTAGGGCTAGCGGAAAACTGCACGTTGATGTCCAGAAAACAATTAAATTATATAGCCTTTAATGTTAATATTCATTTGTAACGGTGTTCGATTGCATTCGCTTATTCAAGAACCATGCATATATAACGCTTTCTCAATATTTGGTATCGTAGATAATCGCATTCTTTTAATGTTGCAACATTTTCTAAAATCATTCGCCACAAAACTTCAATTTTATCTTTAGAGTTTTTTATACAAGCTACGGTTCTAACAGATACCTTGAATTCCTTTGCAATTTCAGCAAGTTTTTGATGTTCTGCGATTTTTTTTAAAATGGAACATTTTTGTGATATTGTTAATTGAACCATTTTTTGGGTTTAAAAAAATTAATTAAATATAAGACAATTATCGAGGAAATGATTAATTTTTAAGACATTTATAGCAAAGCGCAATAATCGAAAATGACATTTAAAGTGGAAGACATTTATCTTTTTTGAACTTTTTCCATTTTTTATTAAAATAAATTATAACACCAGAATCAACAAAAAAAACTTCTTTGACACATGACATTTGAAATAGAAAAAAGATATTGTTTGTAGTCGGTATTGTGTATACATGAGCGATATAGCCGGTAGTTGTGGTAGGTAGTGGCAGTCTGTAGTTCCAATTGTGTTTAGGCTATAAAGTTAAAAAATTGAAGCCTGGCCGGGTAAAGTCGTCTCGTTCTTTAGCTCACCAAGCTGTCAAAATTTAAAAATTAATAATTAGAGACGGGTTAGGTTTTTATTTTAATCCGGACCTATGGAATTATGGAATCATTTATATATAACTATGTAAAACTTTTTCAAAAAAGTAAGGTAAAAAATACTGAATATTATTTGTATTAAAATGCGTGTTCTTTCTTGATATTTAAACTATACCAAAATAACTAAAGATATGCATCATATATGTATTTTACATCCAGCAACATAAAATAAAAACAAAATTTAAATTTTAGGTTAATAAATTATAGTTAAGCGAGAAAAAGAACTACTAATATTTCTCGTCACAAAGTAATGTAATTTAATTAAACTTTATTGCAGACACATACTGCAGATGTCCTCTGTTGTCTGCCGCTGTAATCATATTTATGAAGCATGAAAAATAGGAAAAATTTAAATAATTACAATATTTTAAAATTTTATTTACTTATTGATTTTTTTCTTTATAAAAATTAATAAACTAAATAGAAAAGAACCGCCCCTGCTATAAAAATTATCAGCTGATACTTTGACAAGAAATTTCGTCGGATGAGTTTTGAAAAGATCCATACGACTTCACCTCAGTTTCGACAAAAATTTATCTAATTATCTAAAAAAAAGTGGGCATAGTAATTTAATTTTAATTTCTGCAATTAGTAAAGACTTTGTATCAGATTTTGTTTATAAAATTCAAGTACCTAAATCAATAGTCAATAAATGTGAAAATGGCATATGCGCTTTTTCAGAATTCGGTAGACGATTTGATTTTGACAGGTTGACAGAAGAAAAGGAAGTGTGGAGTAGTTAAAGCTTTTAATTTGTTGTTTAAATAAAATACTTTTAATTCTTAACTTACCGCACATTTTATTTTGTTAATCCATTTATGTCTATTTGTATATTAAATTATTTCTGAGTTAATTTATTTTATTTATTTATTTTTGACATTATTAACTTTTTTATTTATTATATTTATTAATTTTAAATGTTAAAATAAATTACAAATTACGATTAATATTTATTGATTCCTATTTATATTAGTTACACCATATATCATTGCGTTTTCTTTTTTTATATTTTAAACACGACTGTCTTATTCAACTCACTAATTACATTACCAATGTGATTACCGAAAGATTATTATTTTTTCTCATCATGCGAATTGTTAAATTAGCGGCACCGTTAGCAAGTCTGGTATATATGGAATTTACTATGAGTTAAATAGAGGTGGAAGATTTATGCTCCTTCCATATTACATTATATGAAATATTTTCTAATTCGTTGGTTTTATCAGGGGTCGGATTCTCTGACTAGATATCGAGTATAACGATAATCGAGTAAAAATTTCGATCACGATTCTCGAGAAAAAAATTCAAATTATGGCAGTCGATTACAATAGAATCGAAATTATTAAAAAATCGTATTAGATTTTACTACAATTTGAAATGTCAAAATGTGAAATTTTGGTAGTTTGAAAGTTGAAGAGATAATTTTTTTTTTTGGATAAGGGTTAATTGTGTAAAGTAAAATAAATATAAATAAAAAAAAATAGTTTAGATAGTATGAGTGAGTTATTATTATCATCATCTTCTGACGATAATGAAGGAAGTATTTGCAGTTAAGAGATTCCAGCAGTCCAGTCCATTGGCTTTGGATAACAACACTAATTTTTATTTAACAATTAAATTTGCGATTTTTTACCTATGACTACAAAATAAATTTATTTTAGATTCAAAATGAGATTTCCATTTACAAAAGAAGCATTTATTTATGTGTTAAATAAATCAGATAATCTGTAAGGTTATTTATCTACATCAATATTGGCAGCTACTTTGTCCGCTTTAGCTAGTGGATGATATCAACATTTCATTTTTTGTTTTTGGTTGATTTTATTGCAATTCGTCCTATAAATAAAACAAGTATATAAAATTACTTTATATTCACCATAACAGTTTGTGTACACCGCATTTATTAAATTTTTTGTATTAAAATATTATTAATAATAATTGTTTTTTATATTTACTTACATTATTTCTAAAATAATGTACTATTTTCCAAAAAAAAAAAAAACATAAAAAAGCGACCACTCGATATCAAAATATGTATCGAATGAAATTATCGTTTGAATGCTCGATCAATCGAGTGCTATCATACCAAATACCACAAATTTCGATATCGTATACTCGATATCTATTCAGAGAATTCCCCAGATTAAAATATAATTTAAAAATTTATTTGAATATAATTATTACTTCAATTATTTCCAAATAGAATTTTTATTTTTTTAATATTAAATTTTATATTATTTTATGTTAAGAGTTATGCATATAATTGTGCCACAATCAATCAACCAATTTTGATAGTTATTTTATTAGATGGCTTCCTATATGAGCATATAACTGAAAAGAATACACCAAGGTAATTGGATTTTATTAAAAGTGGCATGCGGGTTAGAAACATGGAAACTCTAATCCTAATTTATTCCAATGCGATTCAAGCATGTCACACAATTGGTGAGTTAAATTAATACAAATAATTTTTCAAATATTATAATATAAAATTATATTAGCGACCGGATATTATTCAGGAAAACATGGTGCGAAGGGAAATTCATATATAGCAGCCGCAAGCGGAACAGTGAACTGTGAGCAATATGGAAGAAGACTTTTTCTTACAATGGATAATATATCCAATTTGGGTGAGTCTAAAGCTATAACCCAGTAATGGCCAACCTTCGGCACACCAATAAATTTCCTATTAAAAAATATATATTTACTTTAAAACACCCGTGATGGAAATTTTTTATTTATTATTATTTTTTCTATGAATTTTAAATTATATTTTTTGAGTTCGGCAATGCAATATTTCTTGGTAATTTTTTTTTCTTCAAAGAAATTAAAAAATCATCTAAGTTGGCTTTATTAAAAAAAAAATCAGTACGTTACTTACGTTGTACTTATACGTAAAAAAATATTTTAAATATGGTATTGCCAATTGGTGTGTAATCTTTTCAACTTCGGTTACAGGAAATTATTAAAGATATACAACCGAAAGTCTCTTATTAATTGTGCATAATTTTTTTTTAATAATTTTAAATTATGAATGTGATCTTTTACAAATTTTTGTCAAAAAAATTTTGCTCCATGAAACTTATAGTGAATTTAGGGTAAAAAAAATTGTAGTTTAAAAATAATATTAATACATATAATTATTTATTATTAAAAATGTAAAATGGTATAATATTTTTTTCAATTTTATTTTTGTTGTTGTTTTATTATCCACCTCGTTTTCCTGATTAGATTTCTTTTAACTTTGTAATTTTTATCTATATGTTGAGGGCGCCAAAATTCGAGAGAAAAATAAGAAGATACTTTTTTTAAAAGTTATACATAAAAACAAAATATTCAAATTTTGAAATTTTGAATTGAAATTGAGAATGTATTTCATAGGCGTCCACCGTCCATGACTTTTCACAGAGTTTAAAATTTTCTTAAAATTTATTAGGAAAAATTTATAGTGGCGTTGGTAGTGTTTTTCTTAAAAATAAATTTATTTAAAAACATTTTTCACAGTTTTAAAACAAAAGTGTATCGTAACACAAGTAATTTTATAATTTAAATATTCTATTTTATACTTTTATTTTGCGTACTGAGGTAAGAAACACATTTAGATATAAAGTATATCTTGTTATTTATGTAGTAAGCAGTATCTTATATTTTTCTTTCGAATTTTGGCGCCCTCAACAGTTTAGCGACCTAGGCGACCGCAAAACTCACAAACTCGATAAAATTCACATCATGCGAGTTTCCCAAAAGACAGCGGATTTTAGCATCTACGGATTTTATATAATAATAAATAATAATAATAATAAAAATGATCTTTATTCTCTTATTAATATGATTATATAAGTAAAATTAGTTTTATTTTAATACATTGCATTATTAAAAACAATTATTAGCAAATTAAAAAAGAAAAAACAATTTGTATATTAATTTATATTACTTTTAGATATATACTAATATTAGCAATAACAAATATTTTAAATTTCATGTTAATTTTATGTTAACTAATAATAATAAGTGATTTTCCAACTGTTATAATATAAAATAATTACGTTAAAAAGTTGGAAAGCATTCTATATTTAAAAAAAAAATTGTGACGAATGCCCCATCAAAATAAAATTTACCAAGTATGAAATGGGGTTAATCGTAAAAAAAAATCATATGTATTTCAGTCAATAATTCATAATATAAAGCTTATTTAAAGTTGATTTATTAATTTAAATATAAAGCAAATGCTCAAACAAACAAGAAAAAATTTGACGTTTTATGCAACAGCATTTAGAAGATTTTCAATCTGATTATGATTAAATCCAAAAATCCAGATTTTAACTTTACGAAGAAAATGTGATAAAATACGTATTTCTCTAGTATTTTCTGGTAATTTATTAAATAATTTGGGCGCAGTAATGGTATATGTGTAGTAATGAATCTTGGAACCATTGTAAAATTTCTATTATTGATACGTAAACTATAGGTAACTAAAGTTCTACTTTCTAAATATCCATCTCGAATGAAAATTGTTTTAAGGTTTTAAAATAATATAAATAAGAATTTTTAATTTAATAAACAATTCGAAGCTTCTGTACCGACGATTTTTCTTGCAAATTATTCTTATGATATGGTTCTGTGCAACAATAATTGGCTGAATTTTATTAAAATTAGTACCACCCCAACATAATATTCCATACTGAATTTTAGAATGAAATAATCCATAATAAATCATTAATAAAAAAAAATTCGAGCAGTACTTATTTAAATGATAAAAACTTCTTATTGTTGACAGTGAATATTTTTTTAGATTTTCAGTGTGTTTTAAGCAATTTAATTTATCATCAATTGTAATTCCTAAATATTTGAAACAATCAACTATTTCGATTTTAAAGCAATCAGACGTACAGTCTAAGCACAAAATGAAGATTCATTCATGAAGCTAATTGCTAATTGGATATCTTTTACAGTTCGGAGAGTAAAAATAAAAATCATAATCAATTTGTTTGACACCAGATATACTAAAAAACATAATTTAGGTTTTACTGCTGATAATTAACTTATGAGCATCAAACCATTTTTTAAGTAATTCTAGATCATTATTAATGTCTGCTACTATATTTAAAGAACTGGCACAAGCATATACGCAACCTAAATCATCAGCAAATGCGGTATTTTGAGATTGAAAAATTTGTTTCAATAATGAATTGATGAACCTTAAGAATAAAATTGGGCCCAATAACAGAACCTTGCGGAACGCCCATATTAATATTTTTGTTTATAGTGTAGGTACTCTGAATTTTAATTCTTTGAGTCTTGCTTAAATATGAGGTAAACTAGCTATGCATGAACACCCTAAAACCAGCTTTATAAATATTATCAAGCAACAAATTATGGTTCACCATATCAAAGGCCTTTGTTATATCCACAAATAAAGCCGCAGTATACTTTTTATTATTTAAATCTTCGTAAACATTTTTACAAAAATTTAGCAGAGCATCTTCAGTAGACTTGCCTTCACGAAAACCATATTATTGACAAAAAAAAAATATTTTTATTTAAGAATGCAAGCAATTGTTTTTTAACTGCTTTTTCAAAATTTTTAGAAAATGTAGATAAAATAGATATTGGTCTATAATTACTGGCTTATAGTCTCTCCACACTACGAAAAAAAACCTAGTTTGAAACCTGCTTTTACGAATGCTGTTCAGACTATGAACAAGGTTCATTTTGACATTTCAATAAAAATATAAAAAAAAAATATAATTTTTTGAATTTGGATAATTTAATAATTTAATAAATTTGGATTATTTAATAAAATTGTCTAAATTTACAATTAATTTACATCCAATTATTTTTGTATTATTTTTGTTAAAAATAAAACTAAACAATAATTTTAAAAATCTAATTTTAACTTTGCGCATTTATATTTTTTTTTTAATATGGCTATCACGACAGTCAATATTATGACAGTCATTTGACAATTCTTTATAGGGCTACCAACATTCATTAAAATATGGTCGATTATATCGAAAAATACTGAAAGTATCGAGGTTTATACTAAGCATAACACTCAAATCAAACGAGGTTTTTTAAAAACCTGGTTTCATTTAGACAGATTTTTTATATGAAAAAACCCAGTTAAAACCTTCAATGGAACCTGGTTTCGTTGTAAAACCTGGTTTTATGCTCTAGTGTGAAGGACGTATGTATTTAATATTTCCCTTATTTTTGTTGAGCTCATTAAAAAAATAATTATCACGCAAGGTTGGAATTTCAATTTTCAGCTCATTGGATAACTTTAGATAATAGTTTTTAAACCTTATGTTTTTTTAATTTTTGTCTAATTTTTTTTTTTATAATTTTCCTAAAATATTTTTGACATCCATGGCTTAAGTCGTTTATGTTTATTATGGCCAACTATTTATATAATTTAGTAAAATAATAAGAAATTTATCATAAGCAACTGAAGGATGATGTTCAGAATACACACTTTCCCAAAATTCAACATAAAGTAAATTATTTAATTTCTCAAATTCGATTTTACTAAAATTAGGAGAAGGTGTGCATTTATCAGATAATTCCTTCGAAATAACGTTCAATAGCAAACCTGTCATAAAATGATCAGTAATTTTAATCTCGTAAGAAATACTTTCATATGAAAATTTTTGTTCATTAAGAAAACGAACGAAAATAAGGTCCAATCATTATAAATAATGTCCATTAATATCATTTATTTCCCAATCATAAAACCATATTGCAGATAGAAAAATGAAATGTGGTTTATTGCAAAAAGCTTCTAAATGCAAAACGTGTGAATTAAACTTTTTTCTTAATTTTCTAATGTTTTGATGTACAATAAAAATGTTGTTTGAAAAGTTAAGGTTTGAGTGAAAAACACTTTCACAGATGTTATTAAATATTTTTTCTTCATAATAATGTTTTTGTATTTATGAGAAATGAGTTTTGCGCATACAACATCTAAAAATGATTTATTTGCAGCGGAAGAAGTTGATTTAATTGAAGGTATTCTTTTAACAAAGCACTTTTCAATATTATCAACGGAAATATCCGCACCCACACCATCAACAAATAATTTTGCACTTTTTCTATAGCATTGTAGTTATCGACATGTGGATTACCAACAATTTCTATAGAATTCGCATACTGCAGCTGATCAAGATAATTTACTTTTTGCTCAAGATAATTGACTTATTTCAAAGATTTTTTTTTTTTCTTGTAAAATTTGTATTTGTGCTAGTACAATAGTGTTAAGTGATTTAAGGTCAAACAATTCTTTATAATTTGGTGTAGTTATAAAATATTGGTAAGTACCATAAAAGATTTTTTTATTCAATTCAATTATTAAATATTTATGTTTTATGTTTTTTTTGCTATAGAATATGAATCAAAAAAGGAGGACGAATGGACAGCTTGAATGCCTTATTGATTTTTTATTTATTAATAAGGATTTGGCCAGAAATAAGTTGTCCGGGCCAGCAGCTCATGAAGAATATACGCGAAAGTGGATTCAAATAACATCGCAGCTAAATTCCTTGGGTGGGCCAATAAAAATCCCTGATGTATAGCGTCCGTGCTGGAGGGACACCAAGTACCAGGTTTTAAAAGCAATATGCCTCAGGTAGCGAGAGCAATATGCCTCTAGTACGGGTGGTGGACCAAAGGCAAAAGATTTAAGTCCGATGGAAGAATTTTTTTTAGAAATTTGTGGCCAAGCAGCAATTGAAGGTGTAACTGAAGTAAGGTAGATGTTAGGATTTACATCTGAAATCCCTTCACATGAATCAGCTGAACCAATTGTTGCAGAAATTGTGGTTGATGTTGCATTGGTAAGATTTTTAACATAACAAAAAAAATTAATAATTTGATTTTTTTTTTTAATTTTAGGTAAATGTAAATATACCGACCACATCCAGTGCTGTACAAAGCGAAATTGAAAAGCCAATAATTGTAATATTAATTATTTACAAATTATAAAAATCGTGTAATAACTAATAAGTATTATTTTTTTGATGAATTTTAGAATATCGCAACACCACCACCGAGGAAAAGTATGAGATTTGGAAGATAGTAAAATGGACAAGCTGCTGGAAACAAACAAAGAAAAATATAATATATTAAAAGAACTAAATACCAATTTAAGTTCAATTAATAACAATTTATGGTCAATTGCTATTGCAAATATTGGCTGAAAATTCAAAAAAAAAAAAAAAAAAATAATGCTTAAATATAAATACATATATTATAATTTAAAACTAAGTGTTTTTTTAATTACAAAAACTGTTTATTTCAAATTCAAACGTAATTTTAAATTATGTAAATTGATTAAGTATTCTTGAATTTCGTACACGGATTGCTTCGTTAAAGATTCTTGACAACATATTATTATATACATTTAGTGTCATCTAAGCGAAATGGTTCGCTATCTATTATTTCTACATTTTGTCGAATACACATATTGTGTAGGGCACCACATACAATTATTATTTTGGCAACCTTGGATGGTTCGTAGCATAGCACTCTTTCTCTTATTAAGCAACGAAATATTTGCTTCAAAACTCCAATACATCGTTCGACGCAGTTACGAGCACGTATATGTGTTTCGTTGTACAGTTTTTCTGCGTCTGATTTTGAATTGGGGTTATAAGCTATGGTTCCAAAAGATATCCCGAATTCATAAAAAAATATTGTTATGAAATTTTATTCATTATTACATGATTAAAACTAAATTTCTATACCTAGAAGGCATGATGTTTCACCACTACCACTAGAATGCTTATCTAATAAATGAGTACGAATGCCACTAGTACTCCATATAGCACTATTATGTGTTGCACCTGGAAATTTTGTGTTGATTGCTAGTATTTCTAAGTCATAATTACAAATATGAAATAAAAATATTTATATTACTTGTTCATAAATAAGATATAGCTTTCTTACAATTTGAGTATTCATACAGTGAAATCCTTTTCGGTTAACGTAATTCAATTCTTCAACTATTGGTCGCTTTTATATATGTGTCCCGTCAATAGCGCCTATAAATCCACAAAAACCCGTTTTTTCCATAAATCGTTGTTTGCTTGAATTAATTGCTGCATTTGATGTTGGAATACTAAAATATTTGTCCACAAAATATTTATATGTCACTTCTGTGACCTTGACCAATCTCTCGTTGATAGGATCCCCTAGCGTAAAATCTTAACGCTGCTAATACTTTTATTTCTAAATCAACAGCTGAAAATTAAATTATATTCCGAAAGTCACTATATTGAAGCGTTTCGAAAAAATTATAGAATGGTTGAATGAAACTATGGTGCCAACAAATTTAATAATGGCCTATATCGATGAACCAGATAGACAAGCCCACACATTTGGTCCGGCTAGTTCCGAATTAAATAATTAATTTCAATTTTTCATAATATAAAATTATTTACATTTTTATTTACTTAAATCTTGTATTACATTTTACACAACATTATTTTAACACTTAGGTTTTGTTAACGTTGTCAAAGAGATAGAAAATGCACAAGAATATTTGTACAAAAAAATTAAAGAACTCAATCTATTTAATAATATAATATAACTAAGGCGATCATAACTTTTTACCAATAGTCTTGTGATTTTCGCAAAAGCTGGAGTGCCCCCTCACAAAGAATATTTCATTAATTCTGCACAATATGAATTTCTTGCTCCGGATACGAAAGATACAGCCAAATGTTTCAAGAGTTTTGATGAAGACGAAGTTTTAACAAAAATACATACACCATGGTCGATTGAATCTCCCGAATTTAATACGGCAATTGAATCAAAGTACATATTTCAAAATTGATTTTATAATGATTTTATTTATATATCTAATTTATTTTATTTGAAATGATACAATTTAAAACCAAAAATGCTAAATAGGAAGTAACTCGTAGTTAGGTTCAGAATGAGTTATTTATGTATATGCACAACATAGATTTACCAACAAATATCTGTCCGAAAAATAAACATACTTTATTACAACATGAAGCTGATAAACAAATTCTATACCAACATCAATCATTAAAATTATTAAAATCAATAGATGAGAATTTAAGTTCAATATCCAGATACCAAAGAAAAAAAATACAAAGTGATGAAAAAAAGTTTATGGAAAAACACAGCTGAATATTGAGAAACAAAAATATAAATTTGAAATGCTGGAAATTCAAAAACGAAGATTATATATTGAAATAGAAAAAATAAACAAACAATAACTTTTAAATTATGTTTATTAAATTGTTATTTTCAAAAATAATATGTAAGTTTATAATTAAATTATTTGAGATGTTAATTATTTGAAATATTTTTTGTTTTTTAAATTTTTATATTAAAATATATTAACAAAACATGAATTATTAAAATGCTAAAAAGAAAATTATAAATAACTTTTTATTTCATCTCTAATTCTTTTATCAATATCAGCTAAACTAGTGTTCTCATTTAAATTCCCATTATTTTCTTCTTCATCATCATTATCAACATCTTAATTCGGTTCAATATATAACTCGCGTGTTAATTCAATTTTATATTTTAAATCATACCAGACAGTACAATCACCCATACAACAAAAAACGAATCAACAATACTTTTCTCAACAACAACAAGAAGAAGCTAGTGCAGTGTTACCATCAACTAATGAAAGATTTGCTAAATTAGAGCAAATGATGTCAGATTTAATAGTGTCAAACCAAGAATTGACAACACAGCAAAACAACGATGCTAGATTTCCGCGAAGTCAAAGACAAAATACATATGTTGAATGTAGATCACCGATGATTGATTGGGGTATAACATTCGATGGTAAAGGACCGATGTCGGTGATAGATTTTGTTGAAAGAATAGAGAAGATGAATAGAGATGACAATTTAAACTGGACACACGTAACGAACAAATTACATATTTTACTGAGAAGACAAGCTAAGACGTGGTATTTCCAATACGTAACTCGACATAAAAATATTGACTGGACAACATTAAAAGCAGCTATTGTTAGTCAACATCGAATTCTGGAATCTGCTAGTGAAATTTTTATGACGATGATGAGCAGAAAACAACAACAACGCGAAACATTCGACGAATTTTGTACGGACATGACAGCGTGGAGTCTACAGCTAAAAATACTAATGTCGGAAGCACAACTAGTGGATATTTTGAGAAATAATATTAATACACGTATTCAGCAAATTATACTGACGAGTGACGGCTGATATATTTTCGGTAGACCATCTTTGATATATCATGAGGAAAGCGGAACGTACACTGATTAATTCAAGGCAACCTACGAGATTCGTCAGAGAATTACATGAATGTACGAAACAAGACGAAGAAATTCATGAAATGGAAATAGATGAAATTAAATTTCATAAAAATGACAACCGTAATACACAAAAATATATTTGCTGGAATTGTGACAAACAAGCTCATAGTTTTCAAGATTGTGGAGAAGTACAGCGGAAATTATTTTGCTATAGATGCGATATGAAAGATATAGCGAAGCCATTTTGCCCAAAATATTCTCCGGAAAACACCAAAAGTCACGTGTTGAATACGAAGTCAAATAAATTCCCTAAAATTAAATAAATAAAAATTATTAAAATTATAAAATATATAAATATATAGGGTTGATCACAAAAAAGTTATTTACTTAGTTTTTTTTTTATTTATTTTTTATTATTAATCATAGTTTTCATTTATTTTGAAATCATAAAATTTAATATTTTCATACACCAGTGTAGCATTTTTTTAACAATTTAACAATGAGATATTCTGTAGAAGAAAGACAGTTCATTGTTGAAGAATTTTAAAATACTACAACTTTTGATAATATAATATGGCGGTTTCAAGAAAAATTTCAAAGGCTTGCACCATCTAAAAATGGAATGAATAAAATGATTGCAAAGTTTCGAAACAAGGGTACAATTTGGAATTTACATAAAAATAATTCTGGAAGGAACCGAACAGTTCGTGTTGCGGATAAAATTACAGCAGTGTCCCTATATTTCGCACAACCTAATTCCACTATTAAGGAATGCAAACAAAATATGGCAATATCAAAAAGCAGCGTAACGAGAATCTTAAAGAAAGATTTGAAAATGTTTCCGTACAAAACTCAAAAGACTTTCTTGCTTACCGCTGAAGCTAAAGATCGAAGATTAATGTTTGCTCATCACTTTTTAAATGGAATGATGGACGAACTACCGAACATATGGTTTTCTGACGAATCTGATTTTTATTTAAGCGGCTACATCAACAAACAAAATTAGAAAATTTTGTCCGCAATTAATCCTCATGAAATGTTGGAAACTCCCCATTACTCCCAACGATTAACAATGTGGTGCGCAATATCAAAATACGGAATTATTCCCGTTGTATTATATCAAAATGTAAATTCTGATACGTACAGAGATATACTTACAGAATATTTCATACCAATGCTAGAAGGATCGGGGCTGTCGACTGAAAGTTGGTTCATGCAAGATGGTGCTCGCCCCCATACCTCGAATGTTAATTTAAAGTTTTTAAATAATGTGTTTGGCGGAAGAGTTATCTCCAATCGTTTTACAGATTTATTTAATGCTGGGCTTGGATGGCCTTATTCCCCGGATTTAAATCCATGTGATTTTTTTTTGTGGGGTTACTTGAAGGATAGAGTATATGTTTAACATCCACAAAACCTGGTAGAATTAGAGGATGCAATATTGCAAGAAATTGATAATATATCAGAAGAAATGTTGTTTAAATCAATAAATTCAGTGCAAAAACGATTGGAGTTGTTAGTAGAAGCAGATGGTGGTCATTTTAATGTATAATGATGTATAAAATTCTTTAAAATAAAAATTAAAAGCTTTTTGATTTAGATAACCTCTATTTTGAAATACTTATTTTTTATAACATCTTGATTTATTATTGCGACACTGTTTTTTTTTATTATTATTTACAAATAAAAATTAAGAGCTACTTTGGGATATTTTATAAATTTTATTTTCTAGGTAAATAACTTTTTTGTGATCAACCCTTTATATATAAAAAAAATGCTTCACCAAATGCACGATTTACATTTTGACATGAAATTGCGTAAGACGGATGGACGGAAGCTAAAGGTCAAAGTTGCCAAAGTTTAATTATGTAAATAATTTAGTACTGAGCGGCCAGCGCATGAAAATTTACAAAGTATATTTTCTTTCGCGCATGTTGGCAATGATGAATTAGGCGCTAAATTTATTAATTATGAAACACTAATAAGAAAATTGGACGACTTCCTTCTTTCTTATTCAATTTCTGAAGAAGACGGACATTCAATAAAAAATATATATAGTTAGCATTAGCAGAGAAAAAAAAAGGAAAAGACATCTTGAAATTTTATAGAAAAAAAAATAGTGAATAATTATTTGATTAATAACCATTTAATTGGTACAATATAAAAAAAAAAACAAATAAATAAGATAAACCAGAAAATTTCTGCGTTCGCAGATAATTATTGCATACAAAATAATTACTACGTTCGCAAATATATTACAACCTTCAAAATTTTGCACATGGTTTTTATAGGTAAAATTTTTAATTTTTTTTTTGTTAGAAAAATACTAATTTAGGATTTTATAGTTTCAATATAGCAAAATAATATCATTTACTCGAGAAAATCAAGACAATAATAATCAGGCATGAAATTAGTATACAGTCAAGAAATTAGAGCAGTTTTTTTAATACAAAAGTTTTTGTTTTTAGAAAAGTTTATAGATACAAAATTTAGTACGAAAATTATACTAAATAAGAAAAAACATATGTATATTTAAATTCTTAAATAAAGTTAAAGTTTTTTTTTCAAAAAAAGGAAAAATTAAAAAGATCTCAATTTGTAGTATTGTTTAATACGTTTTCAAGTAAAAATAATCAAATCATTTTTTAATTTAAAAAAAAAAATAAAAAATTAAATAAATAAAAAGTCAATTAATATATTATCACAGTTGATATATTTAAAATAATAAAGGTAAATTATCAAAATTCATACATTTTAAAAGGAAAAATTATTAAATTAAAGCTTTGTGAATATATTTTTCTGTTTTAAATGATGAAATAATTTACATTATTATAAAATCAAAAAAAAACTGCTAACTAGGGGAAGCAGATAACTCGTAGTATGTTTAACAGCGATTTATGTCCATAAGTTTTTTGTAATTAACATTACCTTTGTAACAAACAGTGCTTTGTACAAAATTGCTCATCTTTATTATTTATTGATTTACAAATTAATAATTTTATATTTTTATTATAATAAATAATATCATTAAAATAACTATAATAAGTATAAATATGCGTACTCACTGTAGTGTATGGGTGTCCTTAGAGTCTTGCGGTGACGGTTGGCATGCTAGTCATTGCACGTGCTAGATCGTCGGAGGGGCAGGATCTTGTCACCATCTAAGGCTACGAATTACATGCCAGGACTATGGCCAGATGCAGATTGAAATTGGAAAAAAAAATGATCTTCATCTGAGGTTACCATAAAAGGATAAAATAAGAATGACTACTGAAACTATATAGATCATGAACGCGTTTTACGGAATTAAAACTTTCACGTTAAATAACAAAAAGATAACATACTTAATATTCGACGTGCAAGAAACAAAAGATATTTCGGCTTTGGTGTATTGATGTCGATACACCTATCCCACCCAACCATGTCTACTCCTTTTAACTATTAAAATTTTCAGGTAGACCCTATATTAAAATGTCTATAACGATGTTATATTAGACTGACATATCAATATCTTCTATGCCACCAATTTATGAGAATCAACCACATCCCTCTAAATAAAAATCACTCAAATAAATTCATTTTAAATAACTCATGAAAATTTATTTTATTATAATTCATTATTTTTGTTATTATTATTTAAATAAAAAAATAGTACACCTCGACTTAATAATACTAAAAAAAATCGTAGCATTTCATAAAAACAAGAATATAAAAATCAAGATATTGAAAATTTAAAAAAACCAAAAAAAAAAAAAAATATTTATCAAAAGCACCCTGTATCATATGGTTTTTACTACCATGTATATATACTATATAAAATATATTAATTATATTTTTTTATTATTGTATTTTTTTTTTAATTTTTATTTATTTATTTTATTTATATATATCAAACGTTTGCACTTGTATTTGAACTTTATATTATATTTATATCTTGATATAAGTTACATAATCAAAAGATTCTCAAATTTTAATAATCATACAAGTGCAATTTGCATACAACAAAAAAAAAATTTATAAATTTGTATTGATACAGAGTAGCCTACGAATTTTAGGTTTTTATTTTATTTTATGTTTTATGAATTTCACTTAATTTACTAATAATATTGTACCACATTAATTTAATATAATAATATATGTGAAAAATAAAAAAAAATGTACAGACTCACCAAACATTTTATTTATTTATTAATTATCCAGAACAGCGATGTTGCGCGCAGCATCTCCGAACCAGTCTTGAATTATTTTATTACAATTCTTGTGCTAAAATTTAAAATTTCTTTTTTTTTTGTTTCACAAAATATGTATATATAAAAAAAATGTGGTTGCTTTATTTTTGATTAAAAAAAAAATTATAACCTAAACTTAGTTCAAATCAAATTCTAACTTATTTTTTTTTTTTTTGTTTAATTGCCAACATTAAATATAATCATTACTTTTTATGGTTAGATTTTTTTTTATAAAATTAAAAATTTAACTTTGAAAATTTAATTTGCAATTGAAAACTTAACTTTTTTTTGATAATAGATTATTATATACTATTATGATTTTTAATTTTATTCCTAATTTAATTTTAACCTTTTTTTTTTTTTTTTGAATATGATATGTAAATTAGGAAATACACTTTTTGGGAATAATAATATTCTTTTACTAAATTTTCATAATTATTGTATTATTAATTTTTAATTATTTTAGGAGGAATTTCCAGGCGGTGATAGTAACACTGCTGTCGTGCCAGGAAATTCCTACTGTTATGTTTTATAGTTTTATTTCTGCTTTTTTTTTTTTGCTTCTCAATGATGGTGGAAATTGAAAATAAATATTTGTTGTATAATATATAATATATATATATATGTTGAAATCTGGGAATTTCTTCACGGGTCCTGCTATTTTTATTTTTCAGGCCTTTTGTAATTAGAATTTTATAATTAATTAGATACACGTGTGTATAATTTAATTTAAATATACCTATTTATTTGCAGATTTTAATATATTTATTGTTTAATTTATGTAATTTTAATTACAAAATTTTAATATTTCGTTTTTTTTTTATTTTTATACTTTAATTTTAACTGGTTTTAGTATAATTTATATTTTAACTATAGTTTTAAACAACTGCTGGTGTTGGCGATCGCTCAGAAAAGGGGAAAGATGTCCAGGAAAAGGATGAATACCGCTTAATATTTTTGTCCCTTTCTTATTTTTACTTTTTATTTTTATTTTATTTTTAATAGTTGGCAGCGTTTTAAGGGTGGTAATACACCTCATTTTAATGATAAATGTTGGTGTAATTAAATATTTATTTATTACTTTACAAATTTATTTATTTATTTTTTCAATTAGATTTAAAAAAAAAAATTTTTTTATAATAATTTTGTATCTTTATATTAATATAGTTATTTGTAATTATTTATAATTATTTGTCTAATTAATTGTCTACCGCTACATCACGAATCCAACCTCTGTACAAAATTTCATTCAAATTGGATAATATTAATCGGAAATTTTAACTTGGACCCCCTCAGACTAGTAACTTCTACCTTAGTCTACACATACGTAATCACGAATCCAACCTATGTACCAAATTTCATTGAAAACTGATTATAATAATATGTGGTGTAGAACATATGAAATATTCTTTGGAAACTAAGTTGCTTATATAATATTCTTTGGAAACTAAGTTGCTTATATATTAATTTTTGGAGCAATAAGTAGGTCACAAAATCAACCTGTGTTTGAAATATAATTGTAATTGGGTGCCAATTACTGTATGATGTAGAGTAGAGTATTGAACTTATGAAATATAATTGGACATTTTAACATGGACCCACTAAATTACCGACTTTAAAATTTGCAGACAGTAAGTACATAAGGAAGCTACTATGTGTGTCAAATTTTATTCAAATCAGATAATAAATACCATATGCTCTAGAGCATATCAAATTTTAATCGGATATTTTAGTATGGACCCCCTGAAGGTATTAACTTCTATCATGGCCAACACATGCATAATCAGAAGGTCTACCTTTGTACCAAATTTCATTTAAATCAGATAATAATTACATGCTATAAAACACGTAATTATATAAAATTCGGAAATGAAAACTGTTTTCTAGGAACCCCCTGAAGGTCTCCAAATTTCAGGAGAGCTAATAAGATTACAAAATTAGCCTATATATAAAATATCTTTGAAATCGGTTAACAATTACTATATGCTGTAGAACATATGAAAAAAAAAAAAATACAGTCAACTTTCTCTAAATCAAAATTCCTTAAATCAAAAAATTGCCTATTTCAAAATAGTTTGAACGGCCCTTAATTATTATGCTTGATATACATTCCGTAATACAAAATTCTTTAAAGCAAAGTATGATCTTATTCAAAATGTTTTAATAATTAATATATATTGAAAAAAAAATTCCATTTATCAAAATGTTTAGACAGAAAAAAAAAATCTTTGAAAATTAAAAAAAAACTTGATATCATAAGAAGAATTGATATTGGTCATAAACGTATAAATTTGGCTCGTGAATATAAAATTCCGCCAAGTACCATCACATGCATTTATAAGAAAAAAAGTGAATATCTTGAAAAGTCAATCAACAATGAATATATGACTATGAAAAGAATTCGGAAATGCTAAAATGAGGATGTTAACAAGGCAGTATTATCATTTATGAAACAGTGTCGGAATATCCAACTTCCGTTATCAGGAGACATTGTTAGAGAAAAGGCTAAAACATATGCGGAGAAATTAGGATTTGTCAATTTTCTTGCAAGTGATGGATGGCTAACAAAATTTAAAAAAAGGCATGGAATATCGTTCAGAAAAATTTGTGGTGAGAGTTCAGCCGTTCCCCAACAAGATGTCAATACTTGATGGAAAGTAGTAGATAAACTAGGAGAGTTCTGGAACACAGTTTAACAGAGGACACCCTGTACCAAATTTTCACAGAGGGCACCCGGTACATACACAACCCTAGCTTTGTGTGAGTGTGTGTGTGTGAGTGTGTGTGTGTGTGTGTGTGTGTGTGTGTGTGTGTGTGTGTGTGTGTGTGTGTGTGTGTGTGTGAGTGGTGAGAGAACTTTCGTGAATGAGTATGCGTGAGTAGATTTGCGTTTGTATGGGATGAAAAATATTGGTAAAACATTAAATTAGAATCTGTAATCAATTATGTGTATGGGTTTTTATCTTAGGTCTCAGGATGCAGCCCAGGAAATCTTTAATGTGGGGGAGGGTTTTTTATCTTAGTATGCATGGTGAAAAATATTTATTGATTTTAAAATCTTGGTGGGGGAAATTGTATAAATACCAAAGCATTCTCAAAATTAGTTATAAGTAATTTCGATATTCCAGTGAAGTAAATCAATAGTTAATCCAATTATAATGTTCAGTTATGATATTGAAACTATATTCTACATTTTAAGTGAAAATATAAATATATGTGAGCTGTGTAAAAAGACATTAGAATCGAATTATATAGTTTTTCATCGCCAACAACAATATAAATCTATTGGCCCATATGATAATGTTAGTGATGCAATAGATGAATTGGTGCAGCAGCAAAGATTGTATGGGGCATGCTACAAATGTGAGAAATCGTTGTCTCATATTAAAATTCTAGACATTTAAAACTTATATTATAATTCTGTACTAATAATTATACATATAATAAAAAATCAATAAATTGTTTAAAATGGCTCTAATAAAAAAAATCAATGAATTAAATGAAACTGTTAAAAGCATTAAATCAGTAACAATATCAGATGCACCAATACCATTAGTTACATACATTTTATGGAGCGAAAAATGTAATACATAGTTATTAGTGAATTTTATAATATAATTAAAAAAGATGTTTTACCTGGCACAAAAAGGCACATAGAAAGTGAAATTGCGAAAACTTTATCGTATCAACATATCTTAAAAGCAAAGCTACATATAGGTGGTGGCCAAAGTGGAAAAATTATATCTAAAACTGTTGAATGGAATATAGTAAACTCAGCCTTTAGCTCAAGAATATGTACAGGAGTTATTTCAAATTTAGCCCATAAGGATCCGAAGAATTTTTTACACGATACTAAAAATGCATTTAGAGTAAATATTGAGAGTATCCTGAAGAAACATCAAACCATCAAGATAAATGCATCCTTTTGTGGTGAGTTTGTATTGATTCAGGGCAAAGAGGAAGTTAGAGATATTAAGTATATATGTACAAAAACACATCAACTAGATTTGAATTCAAATCTAGATGAATGGTTTGAAAATAATATTTCACAATCAATTCTCACACAACTTGAGGAATTTCAGGAGAGAAATAGTGGATGGGCTCTGTTGACAATTATTAATTTAACTTTGAATATTAATAAGCATACACTTTTACACGCATCTTCATACATCGAATTGCCAAAGCAAATAGCAGATAAAAAGGCCTGTATTAATATTAAAAATCTAGATAATGCATGTTTTGCATGGTCGGTTGTATCGGCTCTTTATCCTACATATAGACATTCAAATTTGACAACTTCATATCCAAATTATGCTGAAGTATTAAATTTGAATGGAATTACGCTTCCAATGACAATTAAACAAATTCCATTATTTGAGAAACGAAACAATGAAATAGCAATAAATGTTTTCACTCTGATTAGAAATAACAAATATGGATTTAGAATAGTTACAGCTTATCAAAGCATTAAAAAATCTGCTCCGAAGCTTATTAATTTGCTACTATATAAAGATGATTATGAATATGAAGATGAAAACAGTGAAAATGATGCTGATTATCTAGAACAACCCCATAGATATCATTATTGTTGGATAAAAAATCTATAAAGACTCATCTCATCTCAACTATCAAAAAAAAATGGACGTAAACATATTTGCAATCGCTGTCTTCAATACTTTAGTACCAAACAAAAGCTGGTAACACATGAAGTGGACTGTGGGGAAATGAACTCCTGTAGGATTAATCTACCTGGTGAGAATAATAAAAATGTAGGTTTTAAAAATTATAAATATAAGATTAAGAGTCCGTTTGTTATTTATGCGGACCTAGAATGTATACTAATTCCTTCTAGTGATAGGAATATAATTCAGAAACACGCCCCCTGTAGTATAGCTTATTATATTAAATGTAGTTATGATGATACATTATCATCGTTTAAATCTTATCGTGGTGAGGACTGTATCGAATGGTTTACGTGTGAATTAAAAAAATTTGTTGAAGATTTAGAGACAGTATTTTTGTGTCCATTACCAATGGATCAACTTACTAATCAACAAAAATATGACTATCGATTGGCAACAATATGTTACATTTGTGAAAATATTTTTGATGATGACGAAAATATTAAAGTAAGAGACCATTGCCATCTAACTGGACAATATCGGGGCGCTGCTCACTCGAAATGCAATATTAATTTTAAAGATCAACATGTTGTACCAATAATTTTTCATAATCTTAGTGGTTATGATGCGCATTTCATAATAAAAGAAATTGCAATAGATTTTCCTGGGGAAATAGAGTTATTGCCAATTAATAAGGAAAGGTATATTTCTTTCACAAAGAATGTGTCGGATTATTCAATAAAATTACGATTTATAGACTCCTATAAATTTATGAGTAAAAGTTTAGCTGGTTTAGCTTCTAATTTAGAAAATTTTCCAGAATTAAAATCCAAATTTCAAAATTTATCAAATTCAAAACTTCAGCTGTTAACACGAAAGGGTGTTTATCCATATGATTATATTACAGAATTCAATAAATTTTCTGACACAATACTTCCAAATATATCGGAATTTTATAATAAATTAAATAATTCGCATATATCAGAAGAAGATTACTTACATGCGCAACAAGTGTGGACTGAATTTAATATAAAGAATTTAGGCGAATATTCAGACTTGTACTTGAAAACTGATGTTTTATTGTTGGCGGATGTATTTGAACAATTCAGGTTTCAATGTATTCAAGAATATACCCTTGATCCAGCACATTACTGCACTCTACCAGGATATACTTGGGATGCAATGTTGAAGTATACCAAGATAAATTTAGAACTACTTACCGACATAGATATGGTTCTGTTTGTGGAAAGGGGTATTAGAGGTGGCCTAAGCCAATGTTCTAAAAGATACTCGAAGGCAAATCATAAATATGTGCAAGATTATGACTCCAACATAATAAATAATTTCATTATGTACTTTGACATAAACAATCAATATGGGTGGGCAATGTCGCAATATTTACCATATGGAGATTTTTGTTGGATTGGATGTTGTGAGTTTGATGTTAATACAATTAGTGATACATCTCCAATTGGATACATTCTCGAAGTTGATTTGGAGTATCCGAAGGAGCTTCATGATTTACATAAAGACTTACCATTTTGTTCAGAACACACTACACCACCTAACTCTAAATACCCAAAACTATTGGCAACACAAAACAATAAATCCCGATATGTAATTCATTATCAAAGTTTAAAGCATGCACTCAATAATGGGCTTAAATTAGTAAAAATTCATAGAATATTACAATTTAAACAATCACCATGGCTTAAACAATATATTGATTTAAATACACGGTTGAGAGCAAGAGCTAGAAATGAGTTTGAAAAAGATCTATTCAAACTGATGAACAATGCAGTTTTCGGCAAGACTATGGAGAATGTTAGAAAATATAGTGTTGTGAAATTAAAAACAAAGTGGGAAGGTAGATATGGAGCCAACTCACTTATTGCGTCACCAAACTTCAAAAATTCAACCATATTTGGTGAAAATTTGGTAGCAATAGAAATGAAAAAGGGTGAAATAATGTTTAATAAACCAATCTATGTTGGTATGTCAATTCTAGATATATCTAAAATTAAGATTTATGAATTTCACTATGAATATATGAAACCCCAATTCCATGAAAACTGTACAGTGTTGTATACAGACACAGACAGTTTAATTTATGAAGTATCATGTGATGATATTTATACTGTATTAAACGCAGACTGTCACAAATATTTTGATACAAGCGACTATTCACCATCAAATATATATAACATTCCGTTAGTTAATAAAAAAGTTTTGGGTTTAATGAAAGATGAAATGAATGGTGAAATTATTAGCGAATTTGTTGGTCTTAGATCAAAAATGTATGCGATTAGGGTTGATGGCGCTGATAAAGTAAAAAAGGCTAAAGGCGTGAAAAAACATATTGTTGCTAATGAAATAACATTTAATGATTATTTAGATTGTTTAAACATTAAAGAAAATAAAATCATTAGTCAAAATCTAATTCGTTCCAAAAACCATAATGTATGTAGTATAAAGCAATCTAAAATTGCATTGAGTCCTCATGATGATAAGAGAGCATTACTAGTAAATTCATATAATACTTTACCATGGGGGCATTATAGCTTAGAAAATAATAATTAACTTTATGTAAATATAATGTATGTATATATATATATAAACATATGTTGATAAGAGATTTTTATGAATAATTATATTTTTTATTTTACTATAAATTATTGTTAGTTATATATTTGAATTGAAACAATTAAGTCATGGCACATTATGTGGATTTAACAGCATTACTAGAAAATATAAAACAGATTTTATATGAATATGATGGCGTTTTACGTAATAAAGAAGATAAAAAAACGCTTGAAACTTATAAAAAAATATTGGAGGATGTAAGTTCAATATATGGATGTCATTATTTAAGCTGCATAAAAAATAAAACTACATCTACTAATAACTGCTGTATATGTAAAAATATATCCACTAATTTCAACAACTATCAGAAGAAGTGTTCAAAAATTTTGCAATTCTATTTAAAATAATAAATGTAACAAAAAAACAAAATTAATTAGTTATAATATTAGTTTTTATTATAATATTTAAATAAAAAAAAAACATTATATTCAATAATTATAAAATGATTGTTTTTAATTATTTTAATGAAAAAAAAAATTATAGCCTCTTATAGGGGATGTTTGTTGTCCTTTCCCGCTCCTTCTTTTTTTGTTCATCATCTTTTTCCGGTTTATTAACAACATTTTTAATGCTTGCTGACTTTATAGCATACTTCATCTCTTTTAATTTATCCATTATTTGTGTTGCGTATATTATGTGTATTTAACCGCGATCTTGATTGAACTAAATCAATAATATTTATTTAAGTTCTTAAAGCACAATAATTATTTTATGCGTAGCGACAGGATTGAACATGAATTTTATAATATAAACAAAATATCAAATATTTTATTTTGTTTTAAAAATGTATAATAAGCATTTTTAGTTTAAATTAGCTTCCTAACTTCACTTGAAAATGGGTTGTATTCAATTATACGATCGTGGAGCAGTAGACAATAAGCTGATGTATTTGCTGGTATATTTGCTGAAGTTTTAAATTCAAGTCTTACATCAACAGGTCCAGATTTAATTGATTCATTTTGATGTGAGCAATCTATAACAATAATTGGCGCAGCTGATTTGAATTCACCCCAACTTAGACACGGTTCACTTTGTCTGCCATAATATGATTGTTGGAAATTTTTATACATCTCATAGAGTAAAGCATATCGATTTCTTGCAAAAATAATATTCAAATCATCATATGGATATGATTCAGAGTTTAAGTGGACTTTGATATCAGTTAAATCACAATGATGAAATTTGCTAGAATTTTTAGATTTTTGTAGTTTGCGATCTGTTTGTAATGCGAAAACAATATATCGTGGTTTTTCAAGTTGGGTAGATGTTTTAACTACCCATGAATGTTGATTTGTTGTAGGTAAAACTGGATATTCATACATATCCCAATTTCGAAAACTCATTTGAATTGGCTTATCACTTTCCGATATTTTCAATAATCCTAATTTAACATTATCGGCTACAGTTACATGAGGTATTCGCCATTGTAATTTAAAAATTTGAAACTTATAATCAGCATTGGTGAGTGCGGCATTATCATCAGTTCTCGCACGATGTAATATCAATTCATGTTTTGCGCTTACGATTATTTTTTTATAATCTTCAGCAAACCCCAGCAATATTTTCAATGGTACGCAGAAATTAATGTGTCCACCTGTTGGTGTTATATCATTCGTTGGCGACCAACCTGCATTTAATAAGCTATTACTTTCACTTTTATCGAATGAAATATAGTTTTTAAGTGTTGAGGTAATCCCAGTATTTCTATTCCGATCGATTTCCACACCATTCAATTCGTAACGAATTTCATCAAAGAGAAATGCTACAGCATTGTTAACTAATTTCGTCGTCTCGCTAATTGTTCCATCAGCTTTGGTAATAGCTGCTTCAATATATAAAAAACTTTCGCAAGGTAGCAGATTAAGATCTTGTTGTTGCACAGAAATGCGAATTTCATCGCTAGTGTTGAATGAATTTAGGAAAGATGTATAGGTATGATACTCAAGTTTTGTGATACTATTATCATAAATAGCACCTTGTGTTATACTAAGTATGTCACTCATTTACTTTTTAAGTTTAAACCAATATTTTTTAAATATATCCTGTTACTGGGTGTAAGAGGTTTCCTTTTAATAGGTCTTGGTTGCTGCGTGGTTCGCAATTGTGTGATTGTGTTGATGTTATTTTGGTGATATTTATCTTTATTGTAAATTAACATACTATGACTGTTGTTTTTTCAAATGTAATCTTATTGTTATAGCTTCACCCCTGAAATTTATTAGATCGCCGTCTTGGTCAACGATTTTTAAGGTGATTGTTGTTATCCTCTTGAAGTTCACTGGTAAATAGATAACGTTTTGAGGGACTTCTATGATTTTATAGCCCGGTCCTACCTCCGGTGCGAACTCATGCAAAGTGTGTGCTGGTACATTGTTCAAAAAACACCCCACAATAATATTACATTCAATTCGAATTGCATTTACCTTATTTATATTTACAGGTAAATCTGATATATGTTTTTTATTTTTAGGTAGTACACGTTTACTAAAACCTAGCAGTTGCCCAATAGATCGCTCACTACTAAAATTTATCTCTGCAGTTGCAGTTATTTCAGATTTAAAAGTATTATTATTGGCCAGTATTTCAACTTTATGGGTACTATTTTTATTCAATAACTCACTACTTATGTAATTATAAATATCGTCAATTTCATATGAGCCAATCGGAATCTCAATTATCTCATCACCTATATGAAATAAATTATTTATTTTATCTATATTCGGTATAGAATTATATGTTTGAAAGTCAACGAGACCGCAAACATATTCATCTGATATTTCTAATGGAGGAAAATATTCTGTTGATAAAACTGAGGTATTTCCAGTAAAAGTAAGTGTTAACGACATGGTTGTTGATAAGAACAGAGGGAACTTTTTCAATTGTCAACGAATATATACCCAAACAAAATAAAATAAAACTTAAAACATATGATCATTGTATACATCATAAATATATTTATTTATTAGTTTTCTATTATACTAAACAATTGAATAAAAAATTTAAACATAATTGCCCGCATATTACAGTGTCATAGTTTTGATACGTATTATAATTATATGTAATGTTACTATTTAAATAATTTACAAGTTCAATTGGTGGTTTTAGATTTCCAAAACTATCGAAATACTTGGATTTTTTGTTGTTTTTGTAGTACGCTACCCAATGAGTTCCGGGACCAGATGAATCATCCAAATTCAAAATACCACATTCTATTTTCTATGGGTTTTTTGGTAGATTATTTCTCATAAATACTCCACGAAAGTGTGGTATTTTTTCAGCATATTTATATATATCTAATTCATTTAATGGTCTATTTTTGGGCAACGTATGAATTAGTTTTTTGAATGGGGCTTTAAATATAAACCATGACCCTTTTTATATGGCTTCAAATATAATCCTCGACCTATGGCAATAGCTTCCATTGTTTTGTTATGTCTGTGACTTTCATCAAAATTTTTCTTAGCATCTTTTACTGCACTTATTGCCTTAGCTATTCCTGCAGCACCGCCAGATAGTGCACCAACTGCAGAAAGTCCCGCGAAAAGCGGTATTAAAAATGGTAAAACACCACCAGTTTTTGGTATAGGAATTATTCTCGGTGCTTCAGCTAACGATTTATTAGAAATTATATTTTTTGATGTATTCATAGCCATTTTGATTGCCTCTTTTACATCATTAGGTTTATGTTTTATTATATATTTCTTTACATCGCGAACAGCTTTACGAAAAAATGTCTTCTTTTTAGAACTACTCTTATTTTTATTTTTTCTAGCTTTATTCTTCTTCATACCCATACCAAGCTTAGATTTCATTTTCATAATGTTTGTTACCAATAATGCGCTGGTACGTTCAGATAAATTTGAATCTTTTGCAAGAACACGTTGTCAAGCCTTTTCTGCTAATATTTTATCTGCTATATTTCGGTCTGGTGTATTACGAAATTTTGAATATGCAATATCGTGCTCCTTACACGCTGAATCCAATTTATTTATACCCTCGTCACCTCTAGCTAATCTTTCTTGTAATTTAGTTCCAGGTCCACAATAATTATATCCAGGTAAATGTAACTCAAAAGGTAATTTATTAATTGTTGAATTTATGAGTCCTCTCCCCGTTATAGGTCTTTTACAACTGAAATTATTATGTAAAATCATTTTTTCTAGTAGTATATTTTTGTTTAGGCGGTTAAATTGTTTATGAATAAAGAAACTGCAAGCAAAGTACTTTATAGGTAAGATAAAATTATTAATCGCTTAGTTATAAAGATGAAGTTTTTAAAACAACACCTCAGTTTACCAATAAGGAATGCTGATGTGAATTGTAATATTAAGGAAAAATTAAAACATGGACCATTATTTCCAAACAGCATAAGGGGTATAATTGCGGGACCCTCAAACTGCGGAAAGACCAATGTTATATTAAGCCTACTTGAACACCCAAATGGCTTGAAATATGAAAATATTTATATTTATTCAAAATCATTGTATCAACCAAAATATGAATATTTGAGGAGGATAATAAAACCAATATCAGGCATGGGATATAATACATTTTCAGATGGTAGTGAAGTTATTCCACCTGCAGAGGCCAAACCAAATTCTATTTTTATTTTTGATGATGTAGCATGTGGTAAACAAGATAATATGCGCTCTTATTTCTGTATGGGACGTCATAATGAAATTGACAGCTTTTACCTATGTCAAACTTACACACACATACCAAAACATTTAGTACGTGATAACGCTAATTTCATAATTATTTTCAAACAAGATGATATGAATTTGCGACATGTATATAATGATCATGTCAACACAGATATGACATTAAATCAATTTCAAAACATATGTCAAGAATGTTGGAAAGATAAATATGGCTTTCTAGTTATTAATAAAGATAGTCCCATGGACAGAGGGCGATATAGAAAACAATTTGACAACTTTATACTTTTATAAAAATCATAATCATTTAAATTGAATCTCTTGTTCGAGTAAGATGGCTCAATACGTTTACTTTGATATGCAGGGGTTTAAAAATGCAGCCAATGATTTTATCCCAAAAGAAATTGCTATCGCTTTATCATCTAACGATAGAACTCAACATTTTATTATAAAACCACCATGTAAATTTAGTGCATTATCAGCGGATGAACAAAGTCAAGTTAATTGGCTTTATCATAATCATCATGGAATTAAGTGGTCGGCAGGATTTATTGGGTATGGGGAAGTGAAAAAATATTTAATTCAAACTCTGAAAAATCAAATAGTGTTTGTTAAAGGCATAGAAAAACAAAAATGGCTCGAAAATATTATTGGAAATATTGCAATAATACGTAATTTAGAGGATTTTGGATGTCCAAACCTAAAAACATTAAAACAAATTCATAATACCGCGAAGTGTTGTTTACATCAAGGCTGTTGTTCACTACAAAATGCTTTATTATTTAAAAAATATCATTTAAAGGCAAACATCCCAATATGCCCGCCATGATGTTATGATAATTGTAAACAGTTCAACATAACAGATATGTTCTAATACCGGCACCTTACATCAAACAGGTCTGTTACAACAGACCTGTTACATCAAAACAGACCTGTTCTGTTTGAATTAAAACAGACCTGTTACCTGTTCTGTTTGAATTAAAACAGACCTGTTACCTGTTCTGTTTGAATTAAAACAGGCCAGTTACCTGTTCTGTTTGAATTAAAACAGACCTGTTACCTGTTTTGTTTGAATTAAAACGGGGCTTTTACCTGTTCTGTTTGAATTAAAATCAGATCTGTTGCAATACTTGATGATAACAGACCCGTTCTCAAGGAAATTAAAAAAATAATATGAATAAAAAATTAATTAAAGATATTATAAAAACTAGGAATGCTATACGACAAAAATATGAAATTTTAAAAACAGGAAGATTAATGGCTGATGCAACCTTAGAAAATACATTTAAATCTATTAGTAAACCTTTGAAAGATTTTGTTGATACAGTAAAACCAGAACAAATTGATATTAAAGACGAACAAGACTCTAGTTTCGGGCCAAAACAAATTAAAAAAGAGTTTAAAAAGCATAAAACTTCTACACCATTTCGAGAATCATATGGCGACACAAATTCATTATATCAAACACCATCATACTCAAAATCTAAGACTATTAAACCAGAATCAATAAGTATTACTGATGATGATGATGATGATGATGATGATGATGATGTTGATAATGATGTTAATATGACAGCCAAAAGATTACGTTATGATTCAACACCAAAATCACATGATATATTTTCAAAATCACAAAACTTATTAAAAACACTCAATACATCTAGTCAAGATATAAAATATGGGCCACACAAGAATTTATCAACTGGGGGCTGGAAAATTGGAAATTCAAATCTAGAAATTACTTCTAATAATGATATTTTAATTGATGATAAAACATATAGTGGAACAATTGGACTATTTGAGCTATTATTTAAGAAAAAACCCACAAACTATACTGAAAATGATTTAGCGCAATACAAAGAAATTTTAACCACCACAAATGCACATAAGCGTAATTTTGATGAAAATCAACAAATAAATGGTAATAGAAGCTTCAAATATCAAAATATAATTAAGAATCTTTTTCACCATACTCATGCTACTAGAAAAAGTAAAGTAGGTCATGGTGTAAACATGCAACTCTCATCAAACGCAATAGATTATGTATACTGGGATGATCCAAATGAATTGGTTGAAAGATTAAGACTATTGATAGCCTCACATAGTGCCGGGCATAATAATCATAATAATGAAATTATATCAATTATAGAGGAACTAAGAGAAGCTGATATTATTATATAAATACTACAACATAGACAATATAAAATCACAATAAAAATGGTTTTAGACAAGTTTGGTCGCAATAACAAGAGATCTGGAGAGGGTATGCGAGGCCCCCCTGGAGCGCCTGGTGTGGGGTTTAACTTAACTTTAAATGGTGATTATGATGTGAAACATAAAAAAATTATTAATATCACACAACCTGATGAGGATAATGATGCTGCAACTAAAATATATGTTGATAATAAACTTAATAATTATCTACAACAGACTAGTAATAAATATTTAGAGTCTAAACAATATTCAGATATGCAAATAAATTTAATCAAAGGTGAGCTTAAAAATTTCGAGGAGAATATGAATCATTCATATGTTGAATTGGAAGAAATGATGGATAAATGTAAGAAAAGTAGTGAAGAATCAAAACCATATACAGATAAGCGAATAGGTGAACTTCAAGCTGAATATAATGATTTCAAAGAAAATATGAATCAGTCTTATGTTGAGGTAGAGCAAATGGTAGCTGATTATAAGAAAAATGTTGAGGAATATGTTAATGAGACTGTACTTTCAATGCGAAAATATATAAAATCTAAAATAGATGCGGTATAAGTAAAAGATAAAAAAAAGTGCATTGTTTCATAAAATGTTGAATAATAGACAAGTTATTGTTGATGAGTTGCATAAGCCTGCACGTAAGAACTTTAAACGTCGCCGTGTTATTCAAAAAGGTCTAGATGATTTATGGCAGGCGGATTTAGTTGAAATGGGTGCTTATGCCAAACAAAATAAAGGCTATCGGTACATGCTAACAATAATTGATACATTTTCGAAATTTGGCTGGGCAATACCTATTAAGAACAAAACTGGATTGAATGTAAGCAAAGCGTTTCAATCTATATTGTCTGAAGGCCGTATCCCCATAAATCTGCAAACTGATGATGGAACCGAGTTCTACAATAAGACTTTTCAAACACTCACCGCAAAATATAATATTAATCACTATTCAACATTTAGTGTATTAAAAGCATCGATAGTTGAACGATTCAATAGAACTTTAAAAGCGAAAATGTGGAAAACATTTAGTATGAGTGGTTCTTATCGTTGGCATAATATAGTAAAAACATTGGTATATGAATATAACCATACTAAACACCGTACTATTAAAATGTATCCTTGTGATGTTAATAAGCAAAAAGAAAAACAATTGCTTTCAACAGTATATTCCAACATTAAAATGGCTAATATTGGAAAATTAAAGGTTGGAGATTTTGTACGTATTAGCAAGTACAAACATGTTTTTGAAAAGGGGTATACACCTAACTGGACTACAGAGATATTCAAAATTAAAAACATTCAGATAACAAATCCAACAACATACATTTTAGAAGACTATGAGGGCAACCCTATAAAAGGAGCATTTTATGAATATGAAATAAACAAAGTTAAATATCCAAATCATTATCTTGTTGAGAAAATATTGAAAACAAAGGGTAATATGGTGCTTGTTAAATGGCTTGGATTCGCTTCACATCACAATTCTTGGATAAATAAAACAGATGTATTATAATTAATATAAAAAATTTATTTTAAAATAAAAAACTTATTATGTAACATTATTATTTTTGATTTATTTCACAACATCCTGTAATAAATTTATTTCATAATTTTTTTTTATGAAATATTCATTTTGTATGTTTGCTTCATCTGCTTATAATTTATGATTTTCAAATCAGACTTATAACCCGGGTCATGTCTCATAAAAGTTTCAACTTCACCATTGCTCAAAATCCGTTCTGCCTCAAACTCATGATATTCGAAACAGGAGATTGAAAGTGATCGTTTCCTAAAGTTACTATCATATGTACAACGAACTGTTAATGCTTGATCTTCAAATTCCATTTTAAAATGTCTGTAAAAAACATTTTCGCTTTCAATAATTCCAGCTATTTCAGATTCTTTTCTAATTAAATCTTGCCTAAACGCTTCTATAGCCTCTTCAGCTGTAACAGATATGGCTTCATATTCAGGGCTTTGTGTACTCATAGTTTCCCTTGTACCCTTAGTAGTAAGAGATTTTTCTGTGGTGTTTGTTAAGATTTTGAATATAAGTTCAACACCCACAGTTTCATTGTTTGGTAATCGTAATGAAAACTCCATATTAGCATTACTATTTCTATCAAGATTAAGTGGTATTACACCACCAAAACTCACATTACACAAAGTTATTGTGAATAATAATGTTATTAATTGCTTTAATGCACACATATTTAAAATTATATAAATATATATATATATTTTTACTGGTGTAACTTCCTTCTACTTCAACTTTACGTTGATGACTGAAGATTATTTCACGTCTACTTTGATCTAGTGGATAAACGCATATAAAATTTCATAAGTTTTGTACAACATTGATCAATGTATGTAAAACTAATACATGAGCATGTATCCGGTCCTGATGTCACACTATCAGAAGCCCATATGCAACTTGAAAAGTGATGGCCATAAATTGTATGTTTTATTTCTTCTAATACAAATTTCTTCATTGATTTACAATATTTTTCAAATTGCTCTTTATGTTCATCTAACATATAGCTCTCATATTCATTTAAAAACATATTTGTAATTATTATTTTATGTATTAAATTATTTAATAAAGGAGATGTTGCTTCATTTTCCATATCAAACTCGGTAATGAGTTTAAGATCTTTAAAATCTTCAAGTGTTAGCATAATGATTGATTCTTACTTACTGAGTGAGCGTAAATTAGTTTTTAAAATTTGGTATATTTTTAATAATCATCATCATCATTTTCTACATCTTTAGCTGGTTTATAAAATTGCCAATCATCCTCATCACTAAATGGGCATTTTGTATGAAAATGATTATTTGCTTTATGACTCATTGCCCCACTTAGAGCATTACCTCGCACCACAAGGTCTCCACCTAAAATATAAATTAATCACAATACTATTTTTAATATAATTAAAAATTTACCAATTGTCTCAATTCTACAGTGTCGCCATGGCTTAAACGAAAAATCGCCTAAATAAGATATATTTTCACCATGCTTTAAACGCATAATTAGACACCTTGTGCCATATTCGACAGTCATATATACTTCCATTACATTTTCTTTAATATTCGCGTTCACAAAAATAAAATTTTTCCATACTGCTTGACATATACAATACTTTTCACCAGCTTTTATGGTTTCACACCAGAACGTTACCTCATCCATAGCCATCCCAATAATGATTGATTTAAATCTATTTATTTGTCTTATAATAACAAATAAATAAATACTTTATAGTCAACATATTAATAGGAGATTTTCTTTAGAAAAATTATGAAAGAAGAAGAATTTATCCCAAACCTGATAATAAAATTTTATATAATAATAAAAATAATAAAAAGCAATATTTGGTAATTTAATAACTTTTATATTTAATATTTTTTATTAAAAGTATTACATAATATGTATAAAATTTATATTTATAATTTTTTTTTATTTTTTATTAAAAGTAATATATCTTATTATTATATCTTAAAAGTAATATTTATGGGTAATTTAAAAAATAATTTTAAAAGTACATAATATTTAATCAATTTATAGTAATTAATCTGTACCATATTCGCCATTTCGTGCAGCTAATTTTCTTTTTCGCATTCTACATAAATGTCGATAATGTTCTGGATCAAAAATTTCCGTCGCATCTGAATCTGTATCCTCCTCATCATCATCATCATCTTCTGCAGGACCCTTAATGTTGTGGAAATCTTCATTTAGCAGAGCTAGAAAATTTTGACGGTGTTCTTCGCAACTCAACCTTTTGTTATTGGGGAAGAGTTCTGAACCATAGCCGAAGTAATAGATCCTGTAGTTGTTGATGTTGTTGGTTACAGGTGCCAGTGACACCTTCAAATAATCAGCTTCAAATGACGTCAAGCAAGTCGCTAGTGATTGAACAAAATAGAGTTCATATAAGACTCCGTTTTGTTCAAACGATATTTTAGCCGTTATTGAATAGGTTAAATCGTCTTTGAACAAGAAATCCTCCTCTATTTCGTAGGCTTTTTCCTTCTTCCGCAACATCCGTGTCACCTCATATAGACTACCATCAAATATGTAGATGTCTACATGAGGGCATCCTGAATTCCCCAACAGTAATTCGTGAACATATTGTCCTACAAAAAATAAAAATTGATATTAAAAATAAAAATTTATTTACCAACAATTAAAAATTTACTTACCAACAATTAAAAATTTTATGCCGTCTAAATAATATTTTAGACAGCAATTAATTTCAGCACCAATTTTTACGAACATATTTGTTTAGTTTTTAAATTATAACTTAATAAATTTGAATAAATTCAAACCCTTTTATACCACAAAATGTCTTATCAAATTCTTTTTACAAACTAGTAAATTCTTTCACGTGGGCAGACATAGCCAAATTTCTTATTTCTTATCAAAGTGAATTTTTTTTTTTTTTTTTTTTTTTTTTTTTTTTTTTTTATTTAATTTTAAAATAATTATTTATTTATAGTTCCATATACATTTATTTTGTAGAAATTTTATTTAAAATTAGTTTAGATGATCTCCCCATATCACCCTCATTGGTTATATAGTACCCCCCAGTGTTCATTTCATCTAACATTTCTTCAGATAAAATATCGTTATACCTTTTGGGTAGGTATATTATTTCATCAGGAAGCTCTGCAACTAGAGTTTCACCAAACTTTGTACTAATTTTCTTAATGCTGATGACTTGGTATTGAACGTTTGGTAACATATCCTTACATGCCAGAATTTTTTTATATTCCAACTTGTTGAAGGCCTTCAGCAGTTGAGTTGCTTTCGCATCTAGATGTTGAATCTCTTGCTCCTTCATTTGTGATGGCTCAAAGTAGTCCTATGTAAAGAAATTATATTAACATTTTAATTTTTAATAAAAAAAATCTATACTTACAGCGTAATACATTTTTTATTCTAAAATTTAGTTGTTACTTCACTAAAATTTCAAATTACTTATAATTAATTTTTAGAAATGTCTCGATATTTATATGATTTCCCCACCAAGATTTTTAAAATCAATAAATATATTTTCTGCTTTTCCTATACTACATGCCTGCATCCTAAGATAAACAACCTACACATAAATGATTTCCTAGGCTGCATCCTGAGATTATAGATTCTAATTTAATAGCAAACTCAAAAATAATATTTGTTTGCTAATATTTATAAAAACATCCCACATAAATGATTTCCTAGGCTGCATCCTGAGATTATAGATTCTAATTTAATACCAAACTCAAAATAATATTTGTTTACTAATATTTATAAAAACATCCGACATAAATGATTTCCTAGGCTGCATCCTGAGATTATAGATTCTAATTTAATATCAAACTCAAAAATAATACTTTTTCATAATATTTTCGCTCACGCAAAAATGTTTTCCTGGCATGCATCCTGGAATTATAATTTCTAATTTAACATACATAATATTTTTTCATGCATGGGAACTTTTTTTGCTTATGATAACACAAAATCATAACAAAGTTTTTCATTCAAACCAAAACAAAAACATTCCTGATAACCCAAAAATAAACATAAAATTTCATTCAACCTAAAAAGTAATCATCCAAAGAATTACTCACACTATTTACTGTCGCAACATTTACTGTCGCAACATTAAAGCTTTTCACTAGCATCGCAGTACGCAAATCTACTCACGCATACTCATTCACGAAAGTTCTCTCACCACTCTCACACACACACACACACACACACACACACACACACACACACACACACACACACACACACACACACACACACACACACACTCACACACACACACACACTCACACAAAGCTAGGGTTGTGTATGTACCGGGTGCCCTCTGTGAAAATGTGGTACAGGGTGTCCTCTGTTAAACTGTGTTCCAGAACTCTCCTAGTTTATCTACTGAAAGTTACATTAAAACAATTAGTATTGAGGTATAATCCAGAGGACATATTCAATGCTGATGAGACTGCACTCTTTTTTCTATGCATGCCGGGTAAAACACAGCAAAGAACGGGTAACGCTGCTACTTTGTACAAATTGTACAGGTACTGAAAAACTAACTCCACTACTCATAAGCAAGTCACAAAAACCAAGATATCTCAAAAATATTCGTTCATTACCTGTTTCGTATAAATTTAACAGAAAAGCTTGGATGACATCCGATATTTTTCAACAATGGCTCCAAGAACTAGATGATAAATTTACAACAGAAAATAGGAAGATTATTTTATTTATTGACAATTGCTCCGCGCATCCTAAACATGCTACAACAAATTTAAGATCTATTTCTGTTATGTATTTTCCGCCGAATATGACCAGTAAAGTTCAACCCTGGAATTATTAAAAACTTAAAACAATTTTATAGAAAAAAAATTGTTTTGAAAATGCTACATGAATTAGAGCATAATACACCATTTAATCAAATTTCACTGCTTGATGCAATTAATGAAGTGTCTGAAGTTTGGAAAATTGATGTCACACCTGCAACCATTTCAAATTGCTTCAAAAAAGCAGGTTTTGAAGAAGACTGGGATGCTTGTGACAATATACCATTGCATCAATTAAGATCAGGATTTAATATAATAGAAACAAATGAAGGTAATAACGACGATTTTAATATTCAGTGGGACAGTTTGCAACATGTTTTAGGATTTTCTGGAAGCTTTTGTAATTTCGTTAATATAGATGATAGTGTTTTAGTAACGGATGTACTGAATGATGAAGATATCATTGCTGAATTAGTTAATAACGATATTCCAGAAAATAATGTTAATGATGAGGAAGATGATAATGAAAATTACCCATCCAATGATATACAGGCACCAACAAAAGCGGAAGTTTCAAATGCTTTGAAGGTGATTAATTCAAAATTGCTCACAACCGAAAATACACCTGATGAAATTTTTAATAACTACCACAAAATTAAAAAATGTTTGCAATAAACTTTTTTGTTAAAAAATTTACACAAATTTACATTTACTTGTTTCTATTAAAAAATAATAAAATTAAAAATTCCATAAATCAAAATGCTCCATAAATCAAAATTATTATTTGGTCCCTTGGTATTTTCATTTAGAGAAAGTTGACTGTAATTAAAAATTAAATAGGAAATTAAACATGGACCCCCTAATTCTACTAACCTGTAATTTGGTAAACCTATGCATAATCACGAACTCAACCTGCGTACCAAATTTCATTGAAATGGGGTAATAATTGCATGCTGTAGTGTAGAACATAAAGGAAATATTCTTCGGAAACTAAGTTGCTCATATATTAGTTTCCCATGAACGTACTAAACCTACCGACTACAAATTTCTGGAGTATCAACTAGATAACTAAATGAAACTGTGTATGCAATATCATTGAAATTGGTTAAAAGTTACTGTGTGATATAGAGCGTTGAACTGTGGAAAAGTAATTACGGATTTTTATATGGACCCACTGCAGTATAGGCTTTAAATTTTACAGGCGTCAAGTACATCATACGTACCAAAATTTACGCTAATTAGATAATAATTACTGTATGCTCTAGAGCATACGAAATTTTAATCGGAAAAATTACCATAGACCCGCTGAAGTTACAGACCTGTATCTAGATAGGCTTGCTGACAATCATGATACCAACCTACGTTTTAAATTTCATCCAAATCTGAGACATGAAATTTTTTTTTACATTTATCCGTAGAACAAAAACACATAGGTTCCCACATAAATGGGGAAATCTAACATGGTCCCACTGAAAGGATCGATCTAATCTTGTAAAGGTATCGGGGCGAAGTCTGTTAGAGCCAGTGTGCTAAATTTCATTAAAATCGGACGAGCGGTTCTAGGAGATGTTGCTGCGCACATAAAAAGCGTACGCGTTACCTGCACACTTTTTTTTTTGCATTTTCGGACTCCCCGACCTCGGAAACGCCTAGAAAAAAACTTTTTTTTTCGACCATCCAACCCATCACCAGACTTCATAGTATTTCATACTACTCGTAATATTAATAGAATTGTATAAAAATTATACATATATATGTAAAGTTAGATTTAGATTTCATCAAACTAAAACAATAATCTTCAACAACAAGTAATCTTCAGTCACTGTTTGTACAATCAGCTCGGCGCAGGATTATTTTGTATAAGTACATTTTTTTAAAGAAATAAAAATACATATAAAACATATTACAATTCTAGGGATTGCAAATTTACCGAATTTTGTTATTACCGGTAACTCGGTAAAAAAAATTACCCTTACCGGTAAACCGGTAATTTACCGGTAAATTTGAATATTTTCTAAAATTATGTGAAAATAATAAAAAGGTTAAGACATAAAAAAATAATGTGTAATTCAAAATACACTTTATTTAATATTCTATAAACTAAATTAATACACATATAAAAACCAAAAAAATTCACAAAAAAATAAAATAATAATGTAAAATAAAAACAAAAAAAAAATACTGGATTAATTTTTAATAAATGATCATTTTTAAAATATGCGCGCAAGAATCATAAATCGTGCTTAGTGAATCGTGAATCTTATAGTGAAATGTAACAAATGGTCTAATTCTAGTAAATCTGACGGATGGAATAAAATCGCTAATTTCGTAAATTTCCATTGTAAAGTTTTGTTAATTTAATGGAGGTTTATTTTGATCCCACGGATTTTTAGTAAAAATATTTTTAGCTATTGATTAGCTTAAATTTTAGCTTGAGTACGGTTCCCTTCTTTATATCCATACATTCCTATTCGATAGTTAAACTATTATGATACTACTATATTCATGGCCGGCTCAAGGCGTGTTAAGCGCGTGTCAAACACAGGCACATAGCCGGAAAAGGCGCAAACGAAACCAAATAATAATATCATAAAAAAATTGTTTTTAAAAAATATTCAATATTTTCAATCTAAAAAAAAATTATCTAGAATTTAAAAAAAATCGAAAATTGAATATTACATGAAAAAAAATGCAATTCGCATGAGAAAAAAAAAATCAGTTAGAATTTAAAAAAAAATTCATATTTCATTTTTGAATTTCATATTTCGCCAGAAAAAAAAATTTTGCGTGAGAAAAACTTGCAATTTCAAGGTCATTTTCTTTTTGATTTTTTTTTTCTCACGAAAAACCAAATTGCTTTGTTTTTTTAAATTCTAATATAAATAAAAAAAAAATATTTTTATTTTTCGCGGGAAATAAATTCTGTTTCAATTTAAAATCAGTTTGAAATATTTTTCGTGGTTTATTCATTTTCATAATTGTGTACATTTTTAAACAAGAAAGATCTTTCTTTTATAATAATGGATAAACGAAAGCTATCAGGTTGGGACAATAAGCAAATAAAAAAAGTAAAAGAACAACAGTGTGTGAAAAATCAGTTATCGTTGTTTAATTTTATTACAAAAAACCAATGTAAATAACGATTCTAATATAGCTTCCAAAAAAAATACAGCAAAGAATACACATAATTTTCAACATGAAGAACACATCGATGATAATCTCAACGAAGTTCAACGAAATTCCGAAAATGACAATTGCGAGGCAAATGACACCGATGCTGAACTAAATACATCAACTAATCGATTCGATGATTTAGGCAACTGGCCAGAATCTCTGAATAAGTGCATTATTGACAGAATTGTAATGCGAGGTCCAATTCAAAATGGAATGGAAAAATATTCAGTTAAAGGTGAGGTTTTTTCAAATTCTTATTTTCAAAGAAAAGTTAGCAATGGTGAAAATATAAACGGATCTTGGTTGGTTTATTCCCCAACTAAGAGTGCAATCTTCTGTTTTTGCTGTACAATTTTCAGTAAAATTAAATCGCCGTTATCTAAAACCGGTTTCAATGATTGGATTCATGCTAGTCAAGCTTTAAAAAGGCATGACTATTGCAATGAACACTTCCAGTCATTTAGTAAATATATCGATTTGCGAAAAAGACTGAACAGTTCCCAAACTATTGATCATCAAACGCAAAAAATGTATATGAAGGAAATCGATCATTGGGATAATATTTTAAAGCGTATAATTTAAATTATTTTAATGATGGCTTCGGAGAACTTGGCTTTTCGAGGCGGAAGTGATACATTATTTACAAAAAATAATGGACATTTTCTGAAAATTGTAGAGCTTTTCGCAAAATATGATCCGGTTATGGAAAACCATATCTCAAAAGCCAAAGAAAAGGAAAATTTTAAACACTATTTGGGAAAAAACATACAAGATGAAATTATCCAAATGACTGAATCTACAGTTAGAAATCAATTTATTCAAAAGGTTAAGATTGCTAGATGCTATTCTATAATTGTTGATTGTACGCCTGATGTCAGCCACAGAGAACAAATGTCAATTGTTTTGCGTTACGTCATTGCTGAAAATGAAACGGATGAAAAACCCTCAATAGTGAAGGTTTGTGAAAGCTTTCTAAAATTTGTCAACATAGATGATTCGACTGGTGCTGGGATGACAAACGTCATAATTGAAACGATATGCAGCTTTGGGCTGTCAATTAAAGATATTCGTGGCCAAGGCTATGATAATGGTGGCAATATGAAAGGCAAAAAAAACGGTGTACAAAAACATATTTTAAACAAAAATCCTTTAGCATTTTTCGTTCCTTGCAATTGTCATACACTCAATTTAGTCTTGGTTGACTCAGTGCATTCATCCTTAGAAATCGTGGTATTCTTCACGGAAATCCAATCAATATATGTATTTTTTTCAGTATCTACAAAACGTTGGAACATTCTTCAAGCAAAATGTCTTAGCGACACTCGTTGGGAAAGTAATATAAATGCAATTCGAGCTATTAGATTAGGAATCCGAACAATTTATGAGGCCCTGCAAGAAGTTGCTAAAAATGAAAACAATCCACTAACTAAAATCACTGCTGAATCAATCGCTTCAAAATTGAACTCCTTCAAATTTCTATGTGGAATTGTAATTTAGCATGAAGTACTTTAATATAACAAGCAAACAATTACAATCAGTTTCCTCTAATGTAAGTGCAGCAGCTGCAAGTCTTAATGCGACAATAACGTTTTTGGAAAATTGCAACACTGAGAATAAATTTAATTCAGTAATTGAAGAAGCCAAAATTTTAGCAAGAGAATTGGAAATTCCAGAAAGTCTTGAAAGCGATTCCATTAGATCAAGGAAAAGAAAACGGTTTTTTGACGATATTAATGAAACACCTGAATCCGAAGATGAAACGCAAAATCAGCCACGACTGAGATTTAAAAAGAAATTTTTTGATGTAATTTTTAATTATGCCATTAAAGCATTAAAAGAGCGTACTGAAAATTTCGAATCTGTTTTGGAGCCGTTTAAATTCTTATTTGACATCCATCAAATTTCGAAAATTTCTGATCAGTCCCTGATGGAAAAATGTAAAATTATGGAACAACTTCTTACCAATGGAGAATCGAAAGATTTATTAGGATCTGATCTTTTTTATGAATTAAACTCTTTTTCAATAAGAATCAAGTCCAGGAACTATTTCCGAACATTTCAATTGCATTAAGAATTCTGCTGACTATTCCAGTAACCGTGGCTAGTGGTGAAAGAAGTTTTTCGAAGTTAAAACTAATAAAAACATATATCTGCGTTCAACATTGCGACAGGAAAAATTAAATGAATTGGCCATAATATCTGACTGATGTTTTAACTTTGGTTGAATGCGGACGTATTTTCTTTTGTTGGCTTGCGAATAATTATTTCAATTGTATAAAATTTTTAAAAAATTTCTATTGAAATTTTTTTTTTCTTTGTTTGGAAATTTCAAATTTTTTTCCTTTGAAAAAATTTTGTATTGAAATTAATTTCTATAGAAATTAATTTCAATTAAGTGTGATAGCCCGAGCAGAATCAACGCAGAATACATACGCAGCATACATAAGAAATGTCAAAAAAAGTTAAAATGTATGAAAATATATGAAGCCGATTATAACAAACGCAGCCTACGCAGCCTCGTCGCAGAATCGAGAAAAATGTTAACCAACTTTTAACTTTTTCCGTAAGCAACGCTGGTAAATGTCACATTAACAACAGGTAGAAAAATATTGTTAGTGTATATTATAGGTAGAAAAATATTGTTAATCGAAATTTATTTTTGGTGAATAAAGTTTGTTTTTTAGAAAGTGCATTAATAATTAAAAAATATGAATTTTGAAGAAAAGCTGATTGCAGAAGTGCAAAAATATCCAGTTTTGTACCAAAAGAATTCTGGGGGATATAAAAATATAACCGTTAAATTTAGAATTTGGAACACCATCAGCAAAGAGCTAGGAGTAAATGGTAAGTTAAAATATATTATTAATATATTTATATAGTTTTTACATAGTTTTTATTTTTCAGATGAAGTTTGTCAGAAGAAATGGAAGTCTCTTCGCGATCGTTATAGTAGGGAGAGAAACAAATTGTTGGTGCCGTCCGGGTCCGGCAGCCTGACTTCGAATCCGATTGATTGGGAGCATTGGGAGGCACTGGGGTTCTTAAAGGACTATATAAAACCAAGAAAGTAAGAACTAATTTTTTTATATTTTTTTATAACAAGTATTTATTAACAACACATTTTTCAGTTCTAGGAGCAACTTTATTTTGTCATCAGAACAACATGACAACCCAAGTCCGACAAGTATAATGCAGGTTGAAGTGGTTGAAGTTGAACAAGAAATTGCTATTGGTGATCATGACTACGATGCTAACCTGGATTGCTCTGAATATCAAGATTTCAATAAAGAAAATTATGTTCAAACTCAATCAAGAAAACGGACAGAGTCTGAATCAACAACAACAACAAATAATACATTAAACAATTCAGATTCTTCGTTTAATCCAACGCCGAATAAAAAAAAGAAGAATCACGACAACTTTTCGGAGAAACTTGTGGAAACTATGGAAATTTTTCAGAATCATATGCTGAATAAAACACCAGTTTCAATTCCCCCTCAAGTTGAAGAAACAGCTAATAGTGCTTTTATGAAATCAGCCACCATGATACTATCGTCGTTGCAGCCAATGAATCAAGCCAGAGCTAGAGCTGATATAATGAAATATTTATGTGATTTAGAAATGGAAGAATTAAGTAATAAATAATTTTTTTTTTGTATTATTCGAATTTGTTGTTTATTATTATATTTTGGTAAAAAAATGATTTTAAAAGAAAGTAAGTAATACAATTTTTTACTAAACAATTTTATGTTGTTTGTCGATGCGGCCTTCATTCATGAAATAATTCATTAATGTGTCTCTCAGTTCAAAAGCAGTTTTACTTGAATTATTTGAACCGAACTTTATTTTGAGGTTATTTATTGTTTCATTATTTACTTGTTTTCTCCAATCTCCTGGTCGAATAATGCAATCTGCGTCTTCTCTATCGACAAATCCTTCTGGACAGTACGACGAGCCTTCGCTTGAATTTAATTTTATAAAATTATGTAAAGCAATTGAAGCGAGGACAATTTTTTCAGCATTTTTTGGTAAACAGTTTATTTTTGTAAGGAGAATTCTCCATCGAGCAACCAAAATCCCAAAAGCGTTTTCGATGACAACACGAGCTCTGGATGTCCTATAATTGTACACTCTTTTTTCCCGTGATAATAATTTACCAGGATAGGGACGCATTAAATTTTTCTTCAGTGGAAATGCAGGATCACCAACGAAGAAATATGGAAAGTATTTTTCCGATTTTGGTAATTTATTTGGTGCCGGAAGTGGCAGCTTCTCACATAGCAATTCCTTCCCAAAATTTGAATTCATTAATATACCTAAAAATTAAAAATACTACAATTAATTTTTATATCGTTATTTAAATTAATAAATTGAAATACCTCCATCGCTTTGGCTCCCATAAGCACCAATATCAACTTCAGTAAAGCAATAATTTGCATTACACGCCGCTAATAGAACAATACTGAAGTGTTGCTTATAATTGTAAAACAGCGATCCACTGTGAGGAGGATTCTGAATACTTATGTGCTTTCCATCAATTGCTCCGACACAGTTTGGGAGATTCCATTTTTTTTCAAAATTATTAGAAATTTCTATGTAATCATTTTTGTTTGGACGTGCCACATATACTTCAAACAAACAATTCCAAATAACATCACAAGTTTCTAATATTATGATGCGTACAGTAGATTTCCCCATTTTGTAGCTCCAAGCTAAGAACTGGTGTGAAACGCCTTGTGAAAGATATCTGTAAAATAAGAACATAATTTATTTCTTTATTTGCTTATTATTGGGTGAGTATTTTATGCAGTGTTGGTCAGTATTTATTAAATTATATCAATAATTTGTAATTTGTAGAATAAAATCCTCACCAAATAATTATTTGTCTTTATTTATTTCTAGTAATTTATGTAATATATACTTACGACAAAGTAACAGCTAATCTACATTCTGCACTAATGAATGGACGTTGTGATGTCTTTGTTAAATCTTCAGTTAATAGATTCAGCAATAAATCGTATAATTGTCGACTCATTCGAGTGTGTGTAAAGAAATCCTCGCCATCACATTCTTTGATTTTCAGAAAACAATTTGTGAAATATCCAAGATTGTTTCTGGACAAATTGGCCTCCCTGACCCACCATCGCCTCTCGTTACGGGCTCTTTTATCTTGTAAAGCAAGATAACTCCCCATTAAAATAAAGAACATAGCACCAAATTCTAATTCTTCATCCATATTTATTATAAAGTATATTTTCTCTTCACTTAAATCACAGTAACTTAATAATTTTCAAATCGAAATATTAATACATAATGTTATTTTTCAAGCACCAAAATATTAATCTTTAATAAAACAAAACCAGCAAAATCAAAATAAATTTTTTTAACAAAACACAACCAGCAAAATCAAAATAATTTTTTTTATAAAAACAAAACAACAATTATCTGTCAAACTTATTTTTTCGCAGCAAAACTACTTTTGATTGTGTTCGGTAAATATTTTTTCTTACGTTGGCTGCGTACGTTGGCTGCGTACGAATTTGATTCTGCTCGGGCTATGACTTGTTTGTTTTTTTCTGTATAGAAATAAATTGATAAGTGTGATAAGTGTGCCTTGTTTTTTTTTTTTTGGTTGATTTTTTTTGTATAGAAATTTATTTCTATACAATTGTTTGTGGTTTTTGTGGTTTTGTTTGTTGTATTGTATAGCGTGGGAAAAAATTTATACTGAGTATGGGTGTGGTCCCATCGTGGGAAAAACTACTGATATGGGGAAGAAGACCCCGACAGGGGTTGGTGAATTATCGGGGGTGGCGGTTCGAGTGGAGCGGAGTTCGTCGGTGACGTCGGCGACCTCGCGGGCGTCCAGCGCTATGGACTCAGGAGAGTCTGAAATGGACGTCACCGACGTTGAGGTGGTGGAGGCAAAGGTTGTGCCAGGGGTGATACCTGAGGGGCGGGGTTCTGTATCGAAGGCGCCCGTGAAGCGGGTGGGAGGTGGAGTTGAAGGCAGTGGTGGGTTGATGAAGAGGAGGTGGATGAGGTGGCCGCGATGAGGGCCATAACGAATGCCCTCCAAAGGAAGTTGGTCGAGTGCGGCCTGTCGGCAGCCCAGTTGGCTCAGGTGTTGGAAATAACCGGGGGTTATGCCGACGTTTTGACGCGCCTCATGGTGAGCGGGAAGCTTCCGGTCCCCGGTGGGGCCTGGGGTGCGAACCCGCAGCCGCAGCCAGAAAAATAATACCTATGCGGTGATAGTCAAGGGAGGTGCTGGGGTTGAGCCGGTTGCGGTTCAGCAACAGCTAGTGAAGGACGTCAGTGGGAAGGTGGATGTCCGGGTGAAGGACATTCGCCCGGTGTCGACTGGCGTCCGTATAGTGACGTGCTCCTCGGCAGAGGTGGAGAAGATCAAAAAGAGCGTGGCCATAAGAGAGGCTGGCCTTACTGTCGAGGACCCGTTGGTGATGGCCCCCCGGGTTATGATTATGGACGTGCCCCAGGAGATAACGGCGGAGGATCTGATGCGGCAGATATATGATAAGAATGTTGGAGAGGAGACGATGCCGTATGCGGCGTATGAGAGAGCAGTGAGGTTGGTCAGCAGACCCAGCAGTGCTGAGGCAACTGGCCACGTGGTGCTGGAGGTACCTGAGCGGCTGGCGGAAGCTTGGCAGCATCAGCGGCGTCTGTTCGTGCGCTGGCAATCATACCGGGTGCGTGTGATGGAGAACCAGCTTGGGTGCTACATGTGTTATGCCATAGGCCACAGGGCGTATGAGTGTCAGGTCGTGAGGCCGGTATGTAGAAAGTGTGGTATTGAGGGTCACCTGAAAGCTGTGTGCCCTAACGAAGAGTCCTGCCGTAATTGCAGGACGCTGGGTAAGCCCAGTAACCATTCGGTTACGTCAGTGGCAAATTGCCCAGTGTACGCTAGGGCATGCGGGCGGAAGGTGCTCTCTGGATGAATGAGGCACTATTAACTGTCCTACAGCTTAACTGTCAGGGCAGTTACGGTGTCATGTGTGACTTTGGGGAATGCATGAGAAATATGAGTGTGGGTGTTGCCTTGGTGCAGGAACCGTATGTTGCGGATGGATGCGTCAGGGGTTTGCCTGCCAGCATGAGAGCTTTTGTGAATACAAGTGGGGGTTCAGCGGTGATTGTGGACAATGTCGATATGGATGTGATGCTCGTCGGTGAGCATACGAATGAGTGGGATGTCTGTGTGTGTATTAAAGGTGTGTTTGGCACAATTTATGTTGTGTCTGTGTATTGTAAGTTTGGTGAGGAAATTGGGCCGTACATTGAGTACATGGAAAGTCTCGTACGGGGACTTAGGAATGAATGTGTTTTAATCGGGCTTGACGCCAACGCGTCCTCACCCTTGTGGTTTAGTAAGGGTGTCGGACGGGGTGGCGCCAACATCCTACGTGGTAGGGAGCTCGAGGAGTGGATTGTAGGATCACGAATGAATGTGCTCAACGAGCCCTCCGAATGGTATACATTCAGCGGTGCTCGTGGACAGAGCGATATAGATCTGACTATTGCGAATGGTATGTGTGATCGTTTTGAGTTTGAGTGGAAGATCCTACCTGACTGTGGATTGAGTGATCATAACGTGATACAGGTGGTGTGCAAGACTGATAGTAGTGCTAGTGTGAGAGGTCGGAGTGGTGTTCGCTGGTTGACCAAAGGGGTCGACTGGAGCGCGTATGTGGACTACCTCGGTGGTCTTGAATGTATGAAAAGTGATGATGAATTCAGAGCATTGACATTGGATGAGAAGGTTCGTTTTGTGTATGATTGTGTGAAAGATGCGAATGAAGTCAAGCTCAAGAGAGTGGTGAGGGAACGCCCCAAGCGCGTGAAGTGGTTCACGGATGAGCTTCGTGTTAAGAAGCGGTCTGTGAATCGCTTGCGTCAGGCGTTCCAGAATGATCGCAGAATGGGTGTTGATGATGATGAAAGTTGGAGATTGTATAGGAATGAAAGGAATGAGTATAGAAGTATGATGAGGAGTGTGAAAGAAAGTGATTGGAGGCAGTTTGTTACTGACCATGGAAATAACAACCCGTGGGGAGATGTATACAAACTGTGCAAAAGAAAGGGCAGGGTGAACGATATTTGCAGTTTGAAAGTTGGGGATGTTTGGACGAAGAGTTGGAATGAGAGTGTGAATGTGCTCATGAATGAGTTTTTCCCTGGTGCTGTACCAAGTGGTAGTACTCCGGTGCGACCACCGCCTCCTCCGCCTCCTCCCCTTCAATGGGATGAGGTGAATGATGCGGTGTTTGAGAGCGCCTTGAGGAAAGCACCAGGGTTGGATGGAATAAATGGGGAGATTATGAGAGCTGTATGGAAAGGAATGAATGCCAAACTCTTCATGATGTATGAACAATGCATGAATGAGGGCCGTTTTCCAAAGGAATGGAAAGTAGGGGATGTGGTTGTGCTTCTCAAGTCTACGGACAAGGTGAAGCACGATCCGCACTCCTATAGGCCGATTTGTTTGTTGTCTGAGATGGGTAAAGTGCTAGAGCGTGTGATGGTGAAAAGAATGAATGAAAAGAGAGTGAATGTCAATGCGGCTCAGTATGGATTTACTAAAGGTAAGTCTACTGAGGACGCATTGCTGAAAATGAAAGAGATTGTTAGTATGAGTGATAAGAAGTATGTGCTGGGTCTGTTTGTGGAATTTAAGGGTGCGTTTGATAATATTGTGTGGAGTCGTGTGATTGAAAAGCTGAATGAGATTGGGTGTGAGGAGCTCTCCATATGGGAGAGCTACTTTAGTGAAAGAAGTGCGTGTGTGAATGGGAACAGTGAGTGCGTGTGGAAGACCGTCCAGAGGGGAACGCCCCAAGGGTCCATTTGTGGACCCTCGGTGTGGAACCTGATGATGGACGATCTCCTGCACGCACTTGCTCGGTGTGGATGTAAGGTGATTGCGTATGCCGATGACTTGCTTTTGCTGGTTGAAGGCATGAAGAGGTCGGAGGTGAAGAGATTGGGAACCTTGTTCATGACCGAGGTCGTGAACTGGGGGATGCGTGTGTGTGTGAGTGTCTCGAAAGAGAAAACTGTGTGTATGTTGCTGAAAGGTAGGCTGAGCGCGACTCGGCCACCTATTGTAAGAGTGAATGGTGTTGGTATGAAGTATGTGAAGGTTGTGAGGTACTTGGGCCTGAATATCGGTGAGCGAATGAATTTCGCACCGCATCTGGCAGCGCTTCATAAGAAGACTGCTGGGGCGGTGGGTTGTATGAAAAGAGTGCTGCGTAAGGATTGGGGATTGAATGATAGAACAGTGAGGATGATATTCAGGGGTTTGATTCTGCCGTGTATCACGTACGGTGCGATTGTGTGGTATGGTATGGCCCAATTAGGTTATGCTAGAGATGCCCTGAACCGTTGCCAGAGAATAGTGATGTATGCATGTATGCGGGAGTGCCGGACTGTGTCCACCGATGCCCTGCAGGTCCTGATGGGGGAGTTACCATGGGATCTGCAGGTAATCAGGCGTGGGCTGCACAGAAAGGTAGTGCGTGAGATTCAGCTCACTGGGTCTGATCCGGTGACTGAATCTGAATGTCAGGGGTTATCCATTAAGGACCGTAAGGCTCTTGTGGATAACAGAATGTATGAAATTTGGCAGCGGCGATGGGATATGAGTGACAAAGGCAGTCACTACGTATGAGTTTGTAAAGGATGTAAGGTTCAATGAAGACGGGATGTTTGGTTTTGGCCTGCACCTTGGCTACATTATCACTGGCCATGGCAGTATGAATGAGTATTTGAATAAGCGTGGACTGGCAAATACCGCGGAATGTTCGTGTGGCTATCCAGTTGAAGACTGGAAGCATATTCTGGCTGAGTGTGTGTTGTATGCGGATGTGCGAAGATTGAGTGATTGGGGAATTCGGTATGAACGAGGAGTGCTTGCAGTTGGGCGAGTACTCCAGGATGCGAATATTGTGAGAGAGTTGAAAGATTTTGCAAGATTGGTATTTGCCAGAAGAGTGACTTTTGTGTGAATGGGCTGGTATTTCTTTTTCTTCTTTACAGGTACCTGGTTGATTGCTGAGCGGTGGTAGGACGTCGGTAGCGCTGCATGGCTGGAAGTCGGTTGTGAGGGCGCACCAGTGCTGATGTGGTAAGTTGTCTTGTGTGCTGTTGTGTTGTGCTGTTTAGTGTGTGTTCTCTGTTTTATGTTGTGTACTGTAGGCCAGCCTGGGCTGCAAGGCCCTAAAAGCCTAGAGCGTAAGCTCGAAGACCCGACCCGAGGTCTTTAAAGATTCGGGTACCACGGGGTCGGTGAGTGCCCTGGAGGATTTAATCCTCCATCACCGACAACGGTTGTAGGCCCCCTTGTGGGAGTATCGTGGTGGCTGTGGTTATAGGCATATCGCGCCTAGGGGGACATTTATGTCACTCCGGGGTTGAACAGCGCTATCTGTTCGGAGGTCTGGCTTGCTTACTCCAGTCAGGGATTTAGATAGGTCCCGCTTCCACCAGTAAGGTTTCCACCGCTTGCACGGGGGAAATAGACTGGTAGTTGGAACAACTTGTTCTAACGGGTCACTCCTGCCATGAATTGAGCCGCTCCCATGGGGGACGTGTAATAGAAGCCTTCGGCTTAGGTGTGCACGTTAAATCACGAAAAGAGGGACTCTGGCCATAATATCTGACTGATGTTTTAACTTTGGTTGAATGCGGACGTATTTTCTTTTGTTGGCTTGCGAATTATTATTTCAATTGTATAAAAATTTTAAAAAATTTCTATTGAAATTATTTTCTTTGTTTGGAAATTTCAAATTTTTTTCCTTTGAAAAAATTTTTGTATTGAAATTAATTTCTATAAAAATTAATTTCAATTAAGTGTGACTTATTCGTTTTTTTCTGTATAGAAATAAATTGATAAGTGTGATAAGTGTGCCTTGTTTTTTTTTTGTGGTTGATTTTTTTTGTATAGAAATTTATTTCTATACAATTGTTTGTGGTTTTTGTGGTTTTGTTTGTTTTATTGTAATAGCGTGGGAATAAATTAAATTTTGTGTTTGGGTGTGGTCCCATCGTGGGGAAGTCAACTGATATGGGGAAGAAGACCCCGACAGGGGTTGGTGAACTATCGGGGGTGGCTTTTAAGTCACCTCCGTCTAAGAAGAAAAGGTTGAAGGTTCGAGTGGAGCGGAGTTCGTCGGTGACGTCGGCGTCGTCGGCGACCTCGCGGGCGTCCAGTGCTATGGACTCAGGGGAGTCCGAAATGGACGTTACCGACGTGGAGGTGGTGGAGGGAAAGGTTGATGCAGTGGGTTTACCTGAGGAGCGGGGTTCTGTGTCGAAGGCGACTGTGGAGCGGGTGGGAGGAGGTGTAGTTGGAGGCAGAGGTGGCCGCGATGAGGGCCATAACGAATGCCCTCCAAAGGAAGTTGGTGGAGTGCGGCCTGTCGGCAGCCCAGTTGTCTCAGGTGTTGGAAATAACCGGGGGTTATGCCGACGTTTTGACGCGCCTCATGGTGAGCGGGAAGCTTCCGGTCCGAGGACCCGTGCGTTCCCGCTCGGTTGAAAGGAAGGCGGTTAAGCCGCAGCCGCAGCCGGTGGGGCCTGGGGGGCGAACCCGCAGCCAGAAGAAGAATACTTATGCGGTGATAGTCAAGGGAGGTGCTGGGGTTGAGCCGGTTGCGGTTCAGCAACAGCTAGTGAAGGACGTCAGTGGGAAGGTGTCGACTGGCGTCCGTATAGTGACGTGCTCCTCGGCAGAGGTGGAGAAGATCAAAAAGAGCGTGGCCATAAGAGAGGCTGGCCTTACTGTCGAGGACCCGTTGGTGATGGCCCCCCGGGTTATGATTATGGACGTGCCCCAGGAGATAACGGCGGAGGATCTGATGCGGCAGATATATGATAAGAATGTTGGAGAGGAGACGATGCCGTATGCGGCGTATGAGAGAGCAGTGAGGTTGGTCAGCAGACCCAGCAGTGCTGATGCAACTGGCCACGTGGTGCTGGAGGTACCTGAGCGGCTGGCGGAAGCTTGGCAGCGTCAGCGGCGTCTGTGCGTGCGCTGGCATTCATACCGGGTGCGTGTGATGGAGAACCAGCTTGGGTGCTACAGATGCTATGCCATAGGCCACAGGGCGTATGAGTGTAAGGTCGTGAGGCCGGTATGCAGAAAGTGTGGTATTGAGGGTCACCTGAAAGCTGTGTGCCCTAACGAAGAGTCCTGCCGTAATTGCAGGACGCTGGGTAAGCCCAGTAACCATTCGGTTACATCAGTGGGAAATTGCCCAGTGTACGCTAGGGCATGCGGGCGGAAGGTGCTCTCTGGATGAATGAGCGTCAATTAACTGTCCTACAGCTTAACTGTCAGGGCAGTTACGGTGTCATGTGTGACTTTGGGGAATGCATGAGAAGTATGAGTGTGGGTGTTGCCTTGGTGCAGGAACCGTATGTTGCGGATGGATGCGTCAGAGGTTTGCCTGCCAGCATGAGAGCTTTTGTGAATACAAGTGGGGGTTCAGCGGTGATTGTGGACAATGTCGATATGGATGTGATGCTCGTCGGTGAGCATACGAATGAGTGGGGTGTCTGTGTGTATATTAAAGGTGTGTTTGGCACAATTTATGTTGTGTCTGTGTATTGTAAGTTTGGTGAGGAAATTGGGCCGTACATTGAGTACATGGAAAGTCTCGTACGGGTACTTAGGAATGAATGTGTTTTAATCGGGCTTGACGCCAACGCGTCCTTACCCTTGTCGTTTAGTAAGGGTGTCGGACGGTGTGGCGCCAACATCCTACGTGGTAGGGAGCTCGAGGAGTGGATTGTAGGATCACGAATGAATGTGCTCAACGAGCCCTCTGAATGGTATACATTCAGCGGTGCTCGTGGACAGAGCGATATAGATCTGACTATTGCGAATGGTATGTGTGATCGTTTTGAGTTTGAGTGGAAGATCCTACCTGACTGTGGATTGAGTGATCATAACGTGATACAGGTGGTGTGCAAGACTGATAGTAGTGCTAGTGTGAGAGGTCGGAGTGGTGTTCGCTGGTTGACCAAAGGGGTCGACTGGAGCGCGTATGTGGACTACCTCAGTGGTCTTGAATGTATGAAAAGTGATGATGAATTCAGAGCATTGACATTGGATGAGAAGGTTCGTTTTGTGTATGATTGTGTGAAAGATGCGAATGAAGTCAAGCTCAAGAGAGTGGTGAGGGAACGCCCCAAGCGCGTGAAGTGGTTCACGGATGAGCTTCGTGTTAAGAAGCGGTCTGTGAATCGCTTGCGTCAGGCGTTCCAGAATGATCGCAGAATGGGTGTTGATGATGATGAAAGTTGGAGATTGTATAGGAATGAAAGAAATGAGTATAGAAGTATGATGAGGAGTGTGAAAGAAAGTGATTGGAGGCAGTTTGTTCCTGACCATGGGAATAACAACCCGTGGGGAGATGTATTCAAACTGTGCAAAAGAAAGGGCAGGGTGAACGATATTTGCAGTTTGAAAGTTGGGGATGTTTGGACGAAGAGTTGGAATGAGAGTGTGATGTGCTCATGAATGAGTTTTTCCCTGGTGCTGTACCAAGTGGTAGTACTCCGGTGCGACCACCGCCTCCTCCGCCTCCTCCCCTTCAATGGGATGAGGTGAATGATGCGGTGTTTGAGAGCGCCTTGAGGAAAGCACCAGGGTTGGATGGAATAAATGGGGAGATTCTGAGAGCTGTATGGAAAGGAATGAATGCCAAACTCTTCATGATGTATGAACAATGCATGAATGAGGGCCGTTTTCCAAAGGAATGGAAAGTAGAGGATGTGGTTGTGCTTCTGAAGTCTACGGACAAGGTGAAGCACGATCCGCACTCCTATAGGCCGATTTGTTTGTTGTCTGAGATGGGTAAAGTGCTAGAGCGTGTGATGGTGAAAAGAATGAATGAAAAGAGAGTGAATTTAAATGCGGCTCAGTATGGATTTACTAAAGGTAAGTCTACGGAGGACGCATTGCTGAAAATGAAAGAGATTGTTAGTATGAGTGATAAGAAGTATGTGCTGGGTCTGTTTGTGGAATTTAAGGGTGCGTTTGATAATATTGTGTGGAGTCGTGTGATTGAAAAGCTGAATGAGATTGGGTGTGAGGAGCTCTCCATATGGGAGAGCTACTTTAGTGAAAGGAGTGCGTGTGTGAATGGGAACAGTGAGTGCGTGTGGAAGACCGTCCAGAGGGGAACGCCCCAAGGGTCCATTTGTGGACCCTCGGTGTGGAACCTGATGATGGACGATCTCCTGCACGCACTTGCTCGGTGTGGATGTAAGGTGATTGCGTATGCCGATGACTTGCTTTTGCTGGTTGAAGGCATGAGCAGGTCGGAGGTGGAGAGATTGAGAACCTTGTTCATGACCGAGGTCGTGAACTGGGGGATGCGTGTTTGTGAAGGTCTCGAAAGAGAAAACCGTGTGTATGTTGAACAGTGAGGATGATATTCAGGGGTTTGATTCTGCCGTGTATCACGTACGGTGCGATTGTGTGGTATGGTATGGCCCAATTAGGTTATGCTAGAGATGCATTGAACCGTTGCCAGAGAATAGTGATGTATGCATGCATGCGGGTGTGCCGGACTGTGTCCACCGATGCCCTGCAGGTCCTGATGGGGGAGTTACCATGGGATCTGCAGGTAATCAGGCGTGGGCTGCACAGAATGGTAGTGCGTGAGATTCAGCTCACTGGGTCTGATCCGGTGACTGAATCTGAATGTCAGGGGTTATCCATTAAGGACCTTAAGGCTCTTGTGGATAACAGAATGTATGAAATTTGGCAGCGGCGATGGGATATGAGTGACAAAGGCAGGTGTACGTATGAGTTTGTAAAGGATGTAAGGTTCGATGAAGACGGGATGTTTGGTTTTGGCCTGCACCTTGGCTACATTATCACTGGCCATGGCAGTATGAATGAGTATTTGAATAAGCGTGGACTGGCAAATACCGCGGAATGTTCGTGTGGCTATCCAGTTGAAGACTGGAAGCATATTCTGGCTGAGTGTGTGTTGTATGCGGATGTGCGAAGATTGAGTGATTGGGGAATTCGGTATGAACGAGGAGTGCTTGCAGTTGGGCGAGTACTCCAGGATGCGAATATTGTGAGAGAGTTGAATGATTTTGCAAGATTGGTATTTGCCAGAAGAGTGACTTTTGTGTGAATGGGCTGGTATTTCTTTTTTTTCTTTACAGGTACCTGGTTGATTGCTGAGCGGTGGTAGGACGTCGGTGGCGCTGCATGGCTGGAAGTCGGTTGTGAGGGCGCACCAGTGCTGATGTGGTAAGTTGTCTTGTGTGCTGTTGTGTTGTGCTGTTTAGTGTGTGTTCTCTGTATTGTGTTGTGTGCTGTAGGCCAGCCTGGGCTGCAAGGCCCTAAAAGCCTAGAGCGTAAGCTCGAAGACCCGACCCGAGGTCTTTAAAGATTCGGGTACCACGGGGTCGGTGAGTGCCCTGGAGGATTTAAACCTCCATCACCGACAACGGTTGTAGGCCCCCTTGTGGGAGTATCGTGGTGGCTGTGGTTATAGGCATATCGCGCCTAGGGGGACATTTATGTCACTCCGGGGTTGAACAGCGCTATCTGTTCGGAGGTCTGGCTTGCTTACTCCAGTCAGGGATTTAGATAGGTCCCGCTTCCACCAGTAAGGTTTCCACCGCTTGCACGGGGGAAATAGACTGGTAGTTGGAACAACTTGTTGTTCTAACGGGTCACTCCTGCCATGAATTGAGCCGCTCCCATGGGGGACGAGTAATAGAAGCCTTCGGCTTAGGTGTGCACGTTAAATCACGAAAAGAGGGACTCTGGCCATAATATCTATCGAAAACGAAGAAGCGAATAAGTTAAACATTGAAGAGTTAAGATTAAATTTTGCAAGATTAAAAGCTCGCAAAGCACCATTTTCTAAATAATTTTCTAAGATTTTTAAAACAATAATAATAGTCTATAGTCGTCTATTTACATTTACATGTATATATTTCAAATATAACTTGAATAAAAAATAAATAAAATTTGAATAAAAAATAATAAAATAACACTATATTAAAAAAAGGCGCAGATTTTTTTTTCACACAGTCGAAATTTGGCTCGAGCAGGCCCTGACTATATTGTTTAAATGTCAGTGCACTTTTATTTTATTATTCGGTAAATTTAAGAATTATTAATTCGAAAATTTTTAGAATTATTAATTTATTAAAGTAATGAAGTGATTCATTTCAAAATGACGGTAATGATGACGAGTTTTTATATTTTGTTTTAACAATTTTCTTATCTAAATGCTATAAATTTTATCCGCATAACATTTTGATATCAAATTTTTAATGAATGATCATTTTTAAAATATACGCCCAAGAAGAATAAATCGTGCTTCTGTCACTGAGATAGGTCCTAATTTTTGTGCTAATGAGTAAACGAGTTCAGCAGCAGAGAACCACGTTCTGACTCTATCTACACTTTAGTATAAGCAAATTATACTAAGAAAATGAAATTATTCAAAAATCATAGCTTACTTAGAACATAATTTTTTTTCCAAATACATTGGTTACTAGCAATGAACATGAAATTTTTTTCATGGCTTATAAGATTTTTTTTTTCTGGTAATGATTATCCACATGAATAAATATTGACTTTTAGTTCCATAGCTTATTATAAGGAATTTTTGTTTCATGCCATACTATAATTTTTTTTTTTTACCGAATTTACCGGTAATGAGCAATAAAATTATCGGTAAAAAAATAATGCTTTTTCAGTTGATTGCAATCCCTATACAATTCTATTAAAAACAAAAAAAATTAATATCAATTATATAAAACTGTGAAAAAATTTAGAAGTTACAGTTAACTAAAATTTAAATTAACAAAATATATAATTTAAAATATAAAAGTAAAAATTACTTAATTATATAAATTTGAAGTACCATAAACTCCAAAAGTGAAATATAATTTTTTTTAAATGAATCAAAACTGAATTAAAATTAAAATATAATAGAAACGTAAATTAAAATATAACAGAAATTTAAATGAAAATATAACAGAATGAATATTAACAGTTAGTACAAATAGTTTTTTTAAAAGTAGAAATATGAATTTAAATAAAAAGAAATTAGTAGTGTTGCTACAAATAATAGAAACAACAATTATAGTTGAATTCATAAAAATTTAAAGAAAAATTAAGGTTTAGAAAAATTAATATTCAATATAAAGTCAATTAAATAAATTTAAAAAACATTTCATTCATTTTGTATCAAACATAAAATTCATTTTTTACTAAATAATTATTCAAAGTTTTAAAGTTTTCTTTTTAATATTATTTTCAAATATTAAATAAGTTAAATTCAAATATGATATAAATATATTTAAATGGAAAGATTATATTCAAATACAAAGCTAAAAGTTAATTACTACAAAGCTAAATAAATATATTCAAATGTAGTAATCTTACCGACCGCTAGGATATTGTAGTAGAAGGAGAGAGTAACTCTTATTCTTTTCCTTATTCTTAATTGTTATTATTATACTTCTATTATTCAGTTGATATATATAAGCCATCAAGCGAAGATGCTAATAAGATAAGTGTAAATAGTAAAAATAAAAATTTATAAAACTAAAAAAACTTTATTTTATTTGTGGAAGCACCACTAAATTTTCAGAAGTGGAATATGGATCAGGGTTATTTTTTGTATATGATAGATAGTCTGCAAATCGTATTGAACTTTAAAAAAAAAACTATTATTCTCGATACTCGATTCTCGTGCAAAATAACGAAAAACCAAAAAAAAGACTTGGAAAAAAAATATATGCATTGAATAAAAAAAAAACAAAAATTTCAATGTGCATTGAATAAAAAAAAAAAATTTTTTGGTCATCTAAGCAAAAAATACTCGTAATATTAACGACACAAAATGTCGTTAGAAAATTAATGTTTTGTGGATTTTTTTTAAACTTTTGAATTAAAATATATTTAATTTGTCGATTATTTCAATTATTATTCGTATTATTCGCATTGTTATACATAAAAAATTAATTATGGAAGATTTATGGGACAAATTAAGTGTGAAAAATAAAAAATATTTAATGGACAAAGATTCGGTTTAAAAGTTGCCGGTTCTAAATTTTTTTTAACGATCGTATTGTCAGTTATCAAAAGAAATCTTCGGATATTGATATTATTGGCAATCTCATTGAACTGGACGTTGAACCAGATGATAACATTATTGTTGAAACAAATATTGTCCCTATTATTAATGATTTAAGCCAATGTCATGGTTTAAGCCAATGTAAAAAACCAACGAGGATTAAGGGATCCTGTTACAAATGTGGAAAGGTAGGACATTATGTTGGTAATTGTCCTGACAAATGCTGCCAACTTATTCGCAACAATTTATTCACCATTACTCCAATCGATGAAATTATTAATGTTACAATAATTACTGAATATCAGAAAAATTTATTCAACAACATCAAAACATTTTTTGATACTGGTAGTGCAACAACCATCATATCACAGTCAATATCAACTTATTTATTCAAAACAAATAAAATTATTCAAAATGAACAAAATTATTATGAAATTAATAATAGTAAACTTATTATACTTGGTAATGTAAACATTTTTGTTAAATTTAATAATAAAAAATATAAAATTAAGGCAATTGTTGTTCCAAAAACAACAATGCCATATGACAGTATTTTAGGAAGAGATTTTATGAAAGTTTCGAATTTTAAAGTAGTTAATTTTAATGATTTAAATTCAATAAATTGTATTGACTCTTATGAAAATGAAATAAAATTATTCTCATCAATTGACTATTTAGATGATTCGGAATTTAATAAAGAATCTTTAAATGTTAATACAAATGTTAATGAAAAAAATAATTAATACATTTTATTCTCCTTTTTTATAAAGATTATTGTAATATTGATAATAAAATTGATGACATTAAAGGCCTGTACGGAAGTCGAGTGAAATGAAATTTTAACGCGATCTCCAAAGCTCTCCAAAGTCTCCGGTGAAATAGTCGTGAAAAAGTTGTGAAAAATAGACAGGTTAATTTGACATTTTGCTAATTCAAATATTTTGATAATTCAAATGTTTGTTTATGTTTATAAATTTTTTTTAATTTAAATTTGACTTAAAAATCAAATTTGAGCAAATTTAAAAATCAAATTTAAATTATTGAAAAAAAAAAATGTAAATGTCACAATTTCATCGTGAAATAATGTTCAGAACATTATTTCGCTATGAAAAATAATTGTAGACTTTTTGTGCTCCATCTGTTGTAAAAAAAAAAATCATTTTTTATCACAACTTTTTCACACGACCTGCGTACGACCAGAGCGAAATCATAAGCGTAAATTTTCATTTCTGATTTCACGATGTAAAATTTGTATGAAAATTTCATTTCACTCGACTTCCGTACAGGCCTTTATAAAAAAATAATGTTTATGAAATGAAAATTAATTTAATTAAAAATTAACTATTTCATTCATTACCTAGGCGTTTATCCTTTTATGAAAAAGATAAATTACAAAATATTCTTAATCAATTATTAGAAAAAAACATTATTCGATCAAGTGAATCTCCATATTGTTCACCAATTGTTTTAATTAAAAAGAAAAATAATGACTTTCAGCTCTATTACGCTAGCCCGACCACTTTAGCCAGACGAGATCAAAAGTATGCCAATAATTGTAGCAAAATAGTAGCCGTTTATAAAAAAATTGCAGCTTTAGCCGTTCTTAAGAAAAACGTGTCCGGCTAGCGTAATATTACGCTAGCCGGACACTCTGATACTACTAAACGGTTATGTTTACCAAAATAAAAAGTATGCCAATAATTGAAGCAAAATTGCAGCTACTTACAGCTGTTTTTAAAAAAAATTGCGGCTTTAGCCGTTCTCAAGAAAAACGTGTCCGGCTGGTTTAATATTACGCTAGCCGGACACTCTGATCCTACTCAAACTCAAAGGCTATGTTTACCAAACTAAAAAGTATACCCAAAATTGCAGCAAAACTTCAGCTAATTATAGCTGTTTATAAAAAAATTGCAGCTTCAGCCGTTTTCAAAATACGGCTGGTTTAATATTACGCTAGCCGGACACTCTGATCCTACTAAACGGCTATCTTTACAACTTTTTATTTTGGTAAACATAGCCGTTTAGTAGTATCAGAGGGTCCGGCTAGCGTAATAGTACGCTAGCCGGACACGTTTTTCTTGAGAACGGCTAAAGCTGCAATTTTTTTTATAAACGGCTGCAATTATTGGCATACTTTTGATCTCGTCTGGCTAAAGTGGTCGGGCTGGCGCAATAGAGCTATGACTTTCGCTTATGCATTGACTATAGATCCTTGAATAAAATTACAGTTAGGGATAATTATCCTATAAAATAAAATAAAATATAAATAAAAAATAAAAATATATATAATGTTAATTAATGTTCATTTCGACCAAATAAATTATTATAATGCTATGTAATATTTTTGACAATTAGTTTATTTTTATTAAGGAAGTTAAATTGAAAATAATTGCAAATGTAAATAAAAGTGTAAATATATTAATATAAAATATAATGAAATATAATTATAAATTTAAAAATAAATTAATAAATTGATGTAAAGGAAATCAAACTTAGCTAATTTGATTCTCTAGTAATAAAAAAATAATAATGTATATTTTTAATTAATTATTAAAATGTTATTATTCAATATTTTATTCCGTATTTCAACAATTATTAATTTAATCTTATTCTTTATTTTATTCAATATTAATGAAAATAATTTATTCAATATTTAAGAAAATGTATCGATATAATTTAAAACAAACATTATTATTCAATATTTTAAAAAAAAAATATTATAAAAAATTTAAATTACATTTAATTAAAATGTTAATCGAGGAGCGAGGACGATTAAATGTCAGGATGGTCGAGTTGTAGTAATCTTACCGACCGCTAGGATATTGTAGAAGAAGGAGAGAGTAACTCTTATTCTTATTCTTAATTGTTATTATTCTATTCTATTATTCAGTTGATATATATAAGCCATCAAGTGAAGATGGTAATAAGTGTAAATAGTAAAAATAAAAATTTATAAAACTAAAAAAAACTTTATTTTATTTGTGGAAGCACCACACAAATTGAAAGTAAATTCAAATACAAAGCTAATACTTAATTAAATACAAATATGAAAATAATTCAAATTCATATACAAAATAAAAATAAAATAAATTAATTTCAAATACAAAATAAAATGATTTAAAATTCCAATAAAAATTTCAATAAAATTAAAATTTATATTCAAAATAATTAATTGGAATTCGTAGAGTAAAACTCAGTTGTTTTAAAAACAAACCTAAATCATTATAGTTGGTAATGAAAACAAAAAAAAATTATGTATGTAAATGCATATAAATTAAATTAAAGTTATATGAAATAGTACACATGTCTAGAATATGAATAAATTAATTATATTTATATTAAATATTTTTGGATATATATTGAGTTATTTTATTAATATGTTGGTTAAAGATTAAAAAAACATTTTCGGTGGTGAACTCTTTTTATCATTTCCCATATGAAGCATGGCGGTATGATCGATCTTCCTAGTTATCTTTAAATTTTCTTTTTCGTGGCACGAAAGGGACAATACCCAATGGGTAAAAGTATAGTCAATGTGTTTGTGAAAAATTAAGCACAAATAGGGGTGGGAATGCCAAAAGCTCATAACATCTTATAGCTACAATATTTCGGTTGATTATTAAAATAATAAACACATTATATTTCTTTTCATTTATGTTATTTTTTTTTATAAATTAATGTAATCTGGTGATGAGTAACTTAAAATTTGTATTAGTTTTTTTTGTATTTGCATATTTGTTGTTCCTTCAGACATGCATAAATAATATTTACTTATCGTACCCATCTGGCAACAAAAAAAACCCCAAACCAACGAGCTAAGCTGTGCTTATGCCAGACATGTCACTTGTTTGCGATATGGGTACAAGCTCTTGATTTGAGCGATGGCGGTTTTCGCTTTATTTATCAAGTGGTTCAGATAGAACCAACTGAACGCTCTTTATGTCAGTCTTGTGTTGTATTGTGTTCAGTGTTTTAATTTTTTTTAAAAAGAAAAAAAATTATCACAAACGACTATAAAGTAACAGGATCTTTGTCCATTGAGTTTGCCTCAGGAAGGAAATCTAGACTGGGCGACATAACTGAAGATACAGGTCAGCGTTGTGCGTCTACGCATACATAGTAATTGTCTACATTTTAGCGTAGACAATGGAGTAGACAATTTTTAGGCGTAGACAATGTCGACTATTTGTAGACTATGTCGAATATTAGTAGACAATGTCGACTATGTGGCGACTATTGTTTTTTTATTTAGTTCTGCCAAAAAAAGTATAAAGTGAAGACGTGTTTTTTAATTAAAGTTATTCTTTTTTATATATTGTTGTAATAACAAATACAAAAACGCTGGACGTCAAAAAATAAATCTTTTGAAGAACTGAAATTTGATTTAGGAAAAATAAACAATAAGTGTGCGGCAATTTGCAGAGTTTGTAAAAAAAACTTAACAAAACTGCAGAACGTCGCCTTAAAGGCCACAGGTAAGATAATTTTAAAATATTAAGAATTTTTAGTTAAAATTATTTATTTTCCTCAGAAATGTATGAAAATTACCTGTAGTTGAGAGTACGTAGAAGATTCCGGACAATGAAGAAAATACAATTTACATTTTTTGTGACGAGAATGATAGTGCTCAGAATCCTTTAAGTTCGTCGGAAGAAAATATTTTAACACCCGAATATATTTTACTAGCACAAAACTTTGATGTAAGCTTGGTATTACAATCATATATAAAATGGAAATCATATATAAAATAATTCTAATATGTATTTTTTAAATATATTATTTATAGGTAATGGATATATATATCTACTGATAGTAGCGTAAATATGTCGGATAAATCCTCTGCATCTGGCTCAAATTTACCAATGGATCAATCTCCGTTTAGTTTTGCAATACCAAATTCAGCTGTTAACAGACACAAATTTTCATCTAGTAGTTCTACTTCTACTACAACAGCAAGCATATCAAGTTCTTTTGCAAAATCTAATAAAAAAATAAACAAACAAACCTCAGTTACAAAATTTATGGACCAACTAACTGAAAAGGGAGATGATGAAATTAGTGAAGCTTTGGCGAATATAATTTTTAGTTGCAATATTCCTCTTAGTTGAATCTAGCTATTTAAAAAAATTTATGAAGAAAATACGTCCAGCTTATCAAAAAAAATACCAGGTAGAAAAGTACTATCAACAACTCTTTTAGACGCAGTCTATGAAAAATATATATCAGCAACTAAAAAAATTGGCACTGAACTGAATCAGTTTTGTTAATCGACGGTTGGAAAAATTCTTCCAGTAATGCCAAAACAGTTGTTTGCATGCTGCACAATATAAATGGTGAACAAGCATTTCTTAATGCACGGGATTTATCAGGGGATTCAGAAACTGCAGAAAAACTGTCAGATATAATCTATGAATCAATTGATATTGCAAGAAATTTATATAATACAACTGTGTATGCTGCTGTATCAGACATCGCAAGTGTAGTGTTGAAAATGGGAAGGCTCACACAACATGTAGTTTGGCATAGTACATGCAGTAGTCATACTGGAAATTTATTTGCAAAGGATATTTTAAATAAGCCATTAACCGAAAAAGTTACATCTGTATTAAGAGAGTTCAAGCAGTGTGATTTTGAAAAATTCGTTATAGATAAAGGTGGAAGTAGAATTAAACTACCTTGTGATACAAGATGGTGTTCATACAGAGATTCATATTTATATTTGATTAAAAATTTAGATTATATGCTGAATCACAAATAAAGAAAGTTAAACCTACTATAGTAAAACTTATTTTCGATGACGACTTTATATGTAGATTGTGTGAAGGAAAATTTAACGTTGCTAGATCCAGTTGGTCACGTAATAAGATCATGCCAGTCAACGAGTCAACTGAATGTTCTGCAGCTGATGCTGTAAATTTATGGCTTGATTTGAAATTACCAGATAAATTTGAAAGCAAATTCCAGTCTCAATTAAAAATGCGTAAGGATATGGCTTTAAATACATATGCACTTTTTATATGCAGCTTCTTTATGACAATAAAAAGTTATGTAGTGAATACAACGATAAAATTAACAATTTTTTGTTTAAGCAGCTTGATAGTCCTGCTATTGAAGATTGGGACAACTTCAATAACTGTACATCTTTTTTAAAATGTTGTATGAAAAGGATATTAAAAAACCTTTGGTTTTTTGGAATATGGCAAAAAATAAGCACCCATCGTTGGCAATTGATATTATAAATACAATTGAATATTATAGATTATACATACATATACTGCCCTATATTATATGAAATTTTGTATAAATTAAAAAATCGTTCTATGGTTAGTTTATATAGTTCGGGATCAATCACCATTTTGATTATTTAAAAATAAAATTTAATTAAACAATACCTAGAACTATGAATTCTTTATAAATATATATTTATACTGTATCAATTAGAGAATTTTATAATTTCTCATCATAAAGTTAATTTTGTTCATAAAATTCTTAATCCATGATTTTAGTTAAATTACCTGGAAAACTTTCATATATCAAAATGTATCTCGGGTTTTGGCACCCAAACGTGACCTTATTTTGGTACAAAACATCCCAGCTATAGAAAACGCTCTTTCGGAGTCCACACTTGTTGGCCGAATATATTTTAGATTCTCTAAAACCATCAATAAACATTTACCCTTTATTCCTTCTTCTTTAAAAAACAAAATTTCTCTTCTTACAATTTGCGCGGCGAATTTTTATCCATGGGGCTGAAAAAGTTTAAATTTTTCCTCGCGAAGGAATTTCATTTCAGAGTTTAACTAAAGTAAAATAATATTCTCAGACCAAAATTCGGAACTCGACCAAAACTCGAAACGTGGAACTTTTGATTATAGGTATATGTCAATGCTGACAATAGTAAAATGAAAATATTTATAGTTATAATTTGAATATTTTGACAACTAGCCTATAATTTTGTTTTTGTGATACACTTTACATTTTTAGTAAGTTATTATAATATTTTTAGAATAATATATAAGTTAATAGAATTAATATCCCCTAAGATAATGTTAAACACAAAAAACCAAAGAGGGCAATAAATTTTAATGATTCTTGGCTTGAATATAAAAGTTGGTTGAAAAAAATATCTAACGCAAAAGGATATTGTAATTTGTGCAGAGTTGAAATTTTAGTATACAATAAAGGATTTCGTTCGTTAGATAACCATGAAAATTCTAAAAATCACCAGAAAAATTTAACAAGGCTGCAGCATGGCACTAACGAAATTTTTCTGCCAAAAAAATACTGGCGCATATCTTCCATTGTGTTAAACACAACCAATCGTATAATTCTCTAGATTGTTCTTTTAAACTAACAAAAAAAACTTTTCATGACTCAAAGTTAGCAAATAAAATTCATTGTGGTCAGACTAAATCTGAGGCTATCGTTACGCAAGTTCTAGCTCCAAAAGAAATTGAAAAATTTTTGAATGATATTAATTCCAAAAATATTAGTTTTTCATTACTAATTGATGGTTCAAATCACAAAAATAGGAATTTTTTTCCTTTAGTTTTACAGTATTTTACAATCGAAAATGGTATTGAAAATAAATTAATTGATTTTTTTGAAAATTCTGATGAGACACCTGAAGGCATGTTTAATGCAATAAAAACATCAATCGCTTATTTAGGCTTATCATTTATAAAAGTTACTGCTTTTAGTGCTGATAACACTAATTATAATTTCGGAAACAAAAATTCATTATATGTAAAACTTAAAACTTTAAACAGTAATATATTAAAAGCAAATTGTTACTGTCACATTATTCATAATTGTTTCAAACAAAGTTTGAATATGGTATCAATCGATTTAGACAACATAATTCAAAAAAATTATCATTTTTTTACCAGGTCTGCAAAACGCAGAGAAATTTTAATATCATTTCACCAATATTGTAATATGGAATTTCGTGAACTTATAAAACATTACCCAACCAGATGGGTTTCAATGTTACCTGCTGTAGAACGAATATTACAGTCATGGTCAGCCTTAAAATTATATTTTGAAGCTTTGGCACAAAAAGAAGAATTACCCAAATTGTATTACAATATTTTACTTATTGATCAGAATAAAAAAATTGACGATGCTATTGAAATATATTTATTTTTTATTCATCAATTTGCAAATATTTTCAAAGATACTATTCAAGTCTTAGAATCAAACAAAACGACCACATTGAATTTATTTAAAATATTATCGACCTTTATTGCACGATTAGAAAAACATAAACTTATGAAATTTTACGGAAATGAAGTAAGACTACTTTTTATCAAACTTAATAATCCAGAAATAAAAAAAAACTTGAACGTGAATTTGAAGAATTTTTAACTACAGGATTAAATTATATACATAAAAAAATTGAAAATAATATTAAATTTGATGTTTTGAAGAAATTAGACGGTTTCACTTTGGATGAAAATTTTCCATCTTTTGATATCTTTGTTGAACTGACTGAAACTTTAAAATTAAATGTAAATATTAATTCATTATTTAATGAAACTGCATCAGCAGAGATAATATATAATGCTATAAGAAATACCGATAAATTTAAAATGTTAAGCTGCCATGATAAATGGATAGAAATTCTTAAAACAAGGGAGTTTCCGAATATATTTAACTTTATTTAGTTTTTTTTGAGCATTCCAAGTAGTTCTGCGTTTTCAGAACGCGTATTTAGTGTCATGAATATTAAGATGAAAGAAATAGGGCTCTTCCTGACCTAATTAAGTCTGAGTTAATCCTATATTTTAATAATAAATTAAACTGCACTGAATACTATGATTCCATTAAAACAGATAATGAATTATTAAAATGTGCCAAATCTAATGAAAAATATTTATTTAAAATTAACAAGTAATTCTGGTGATATGAGATCTTTGAATAATGAATTATTATTTCCTTTTTTTTAACTAATTATAATAATTTTTTTACTTATAAACTAATATAATATTTTTTATATAGTTATAATATTTTTAATTTGTCAAACAAAAATGAATTTGTTATGTTATTTTTTAATTTCAATAAAAAGGATAGAATTTCGTTTTAAATAATTTTAATTGTCCTCGTCAGGAATTTTCAAAAGGTGGGAACCCTGTATATATGTTTTTATATATTTATTCCTTTTGAAATTAAAAACATAAAAAAATTATGTAACAAACTTGTAACTTGGAATTGGAATAGAATAAAATAAAATAGTTTTTGTATGCTATACAAACATAAGGAAATATTCTAGTGGTGGTTATATGCTAGTTACTCTCTATATGCCTACTACAATTATTTTTATGTAAAATTCCAAATTTAACGGAATTTTGTGTGCAAAACTCATTCGACATATTTTTTTAGTTAAAATTATTTTAGAAGTTATACAATTATTAGAAAAAAAAACAAAAAATCAATACCGGTGTTATAGGTTTACAATTTTTGCTCAAATGCCGGTGTTGCAATTCCTAGGAAAAAAGTCACAATAAAAATTATAGCAATATGTAAACTAAAACTATATGATTACAAATTTGCTTTTATAAAAGTATGTGTATTTTAAAAAAGCTTCAATTCTATATATGTATGTATAATTTTTTATGGCTTTCTATATATTCTTTTTGATAATTAAATAATATAAATTTGTTGAAAATGTCGCTGAACACCTTTATGATATTTTTATTTAAAAAACTTCAAAAAACGTTAAATTATTTAGTACAATTATTTTTTTATTACAAAATTTTTTTTATATACAAAACTAAAGCATTTTGTTTTCATAGCCAACAAACATTAACATTATGAAAATATAACAAAATTCAAATAGAATATTTTAAAAATAATAAAAAAAAAAAAATTATAATATTTAAAAATATATCAAAGCAGTGCAAAATGTTCCATCAAAATCTTTCGATATTTTTTTCTTTAATTCTTCAAATTTTCAATTGTAGATATAGGATTATTAATTATTTCAGCTTAGTCAAATCTAACTTAATAATATATACAGGGTTGGCACTCCAAATTCACCCTTTTGCAAATCAAATTCATCTTTTTACAAATCAAATTCACCCTTTTGCAAATCAAATTCACCCTTTTGCAAATCAAATTCAACTTTTTGTAAATCAAATTCACCCTTTTGCAAATCAAATTCAACTGATAATAAAAAATGTTAATATTATGGAATCATGGTTAATTAAGGACAACGTAAATCTTCATAAGACGCGTGAGGTACGTGATTTAATTGAACGGACTAGACACACATTAATTTTTCTCCCGCCTTACTCCCCCATGATGAACTCAATAGAAGAAGTATTTTCGAAAATAAAATGTTGTGCTCGTAATATGTTAGCTAATCCTGGGAATACATTAAATTTAACAAACGTAATTAAACAATCAGCGGCAACTGTTAGTCCAGTCCAACAGATTGTAATAAATATTACGAACACATGTGTATGCACATGTGTTTAATAATTATTAATAATTATTTAATGTTTAATAATTATTTTATTTATTTTAAATATCAGTTTTCATATTGTTAAAATAATTTAATTTTAAATTGTAAAAAAATTGTGTTGTCTTTATACTTCTTTGTACCTGTACCTATAAAATATTTAATTATAATTAGTATTTTCTGTTAAATTTGTGGGTATTTACTTTTGAAGTATTGAAATATAATTAATTTAGGAATAACAATTGAGATATCGAAGGAAAAAATCAACTGGTAAACTAAAAAATTAAGTTATCGAAACATTTTTTATTATTAGTTGAATTTGATTTACAAAAAGTTGAATTTGATTTGCAAAAGGGTGAATTTGATTTGTAAAAGGGTGAATTTGATTTGTAAAAAGATGAATTTGATTTGTAAAAGGATGAATTTGATTTGCAAAAGGGTGAATTTGGAGTGCAAACCCTGTACTGACGTTCTGTATTATTTACATAATTTTTTTTCTGTTTATGTAAAATTCTGTTTGTCCGTCCAGAATACAATTGTAAAGTCTGTCCTGTATCAACAGCTGATATTAAATCTCTAGTAATATTAAATTCTTCATTACTTAAACAATCTATAAAGTTAAAATGAATTATTAACTAATTTTAGAAAGGTACAATTTCTAATGCACTTTTAGTGTGCATATTTTCTTTGAAAAGTGAAATTTTTTATGGTTTTTCCAGCATAAAAGCAATTATAACACGTACATATATGTATTATATTAAAAAGTTATGGTAAAGGGTATTTTTTATAAGATTACACAACTGTAAATTACAATAAAAATAAAACAAAGAAAAATATTTTTAATATCAATTTAACTGGCTCTATTGAATAGATAATTTTATGACATTGATATATTTAAATTTAAATGATTTCGGCCATGTGGCCGCAACGGCTAGCGCGTACAAGGCGCAATCTGGAACTCCAATTTTCACACACTTTACGCAACATTTGCGGCCGTATTTCGCCAATAACTCTTCGCATTATGATTTCCAGGAGTTCAATAGTATCTGATTTGTCGGCGTAGACAAGTGACTTTACATAACCCCAAGGAAAATTATCTAGAAATTTCACTAAAATCTGATGAGCGGTTCTAGGAGATGTTGATGCGCACGCCTATTACACGTACCCCGGACATTTTCGGACTCGCCGACGTTGAGAAGCCGTAGAAAAAATGTTTCAGTCAAATGCATATTTTAACCATCAATTTCTTCACCGCATACTTAGTAGTTATTTCATAAATACTCGTAATTATTCCAGTTAATTAAAAAATGTCGATATATAGTTGGTGCTAACACATTTTTAGTTAATTTTAAAAGATGTCGTCTCCCAAAGTTTATTTTATTACAATTAAGTTTTTGAAAAATTAAAAAAAAATTACTATAGATTTTTTTTTTATTACTCATCCAAACAGAGTTGTTCATAAATAATTTTGTAAGAACATTTCTCATTAATATAGCTCTATCTATAATTCTACAGTAAAGAAAATATTTAAATATTAAGAATTATTATTTATAACATTTATTATAAAGTTAAATCCGTAAAAAAATAGTATGACTTGTACCACTTTGGATTATTCAGCAAAATAAAAAACCGAATTTTTGAAGATGTTTTAATTAGATTTTTATTATTTAAACCTAAAAAATTTTAAACTTATTTAATTATAAATGTATAACAAAAATTAAATAAAATTAAAAATAATTAAGTTAACTGGGTTGAAATTTAGAATCTATAAAAGAACTACTCAACATGTCAACACAGTGCGTGGGTTAGGGAAAAGGTGCTTTAAAGGTACTATTCGTTCTGCTGTAATAAAGCTTCAACATAAAATAAAAAAATTGACACATTCTACATTCGTTTTATTATATATATGCAATCATTAATAAATCTTAATCTTTCATAAAAAAATTAATGTATAATCGATCAAAAATTTTTATTTATATATATATATATAAATATAAACCGTATATATATATATATACATATAGTTTAGCGCGACTGTACTTTCGTTTTGATTTAATTTGATTTTTAATTAACCCTTTCTTCCAATTTTCTACAAATCATAAACAACAATTTTTTTTTAAGGTATATGAAATAATTTGTATCCTAAATCAGAAAATTAAAAACTAAAATCCATAATATTAATTATAGTAAGTTTTATAGGGATTTTAAATTTGTACAATCTTTGTAAAACGTAACAAATAATTGAACAAATTTTTATTTTATGTTTTATTTAATAAAATTTATTAGAAAATAACAAAAAAACAAAAAGTAAATAAAACAAAAGCAAAAGTGATATCACTTCAATGTGATTCAGTCCATAAAAATTTATAAAGTTAAAAACTAAATATAAATGTTTATAATATTATTATAAAATAAGTTAGTTATACAAAAATAACAATAACGTCAGCAAAATAAAAAAATTATAAGAAAAAAATGTATAATGTTCCATTTCATAAAAATTTATAAATTTTCAAATTAAAAATATACGTTATTGTTATATATAAATAAATAATTGATGTATTTTTATACATTAAATTATTTATGAACCTTCATAATGTCTTTGCAACAATCTTTTATTTTGATTGCAACTTTTTAATTTTGTTTCGAAAATATTATTGCAATACAAATGGAAGAAATAATTTCTTTGGCACCGATAGTTGTTATAGTAAATTATATAGTTTTATAAGGACGAATTTTACAGTGGAAGCTTAACCTTAACTAAACTGATTGTGTAGGTTAAGAATGTCACTTACTTAAGCTGACTTGATTTTCCTAAGCTTTAGCTCTTAACCATAAAACCATAAAATTATTAAATTATTTTCTAAATTTGAGTAACCAACAGCAATTACATTATAATCTTGATCCTGAATATCAATGTCTAATTCATTCCTCAGTTGATACTAATATTGAGGTTCGATTTCTATGGTATCATCTTCAATAGATTCTATCAATTTAGTTTGGTCCTCATCATCTTCTTGGGCATCTTCTAAATCTGAACAAGCAGGAGATATTTGATTAAATAATTCAAAAATTTCTTCATCAGTGAGAGCTTTCCTTCTTGATGTCATTGTGATAAAACTAATAATATAAATTATGAAATATGCACTGTAATTGTGTATTATATACTACATATATGGATAGTAATATGTACAATTATTTTATTGTACATATTATAATGAATCTAATTTTAAATAATAATTAATTTTTAAATAATCATTATTTAATAATTTTAAATAATCATTATTTTTTTAATTCATTATTTATTACTTATTTTTGACACCCTTACAGTAATTTTGTCCAACATAATGTACAAATTTGTTACGGGTTGTTACTGAAATTGTTACGGGTTGTCAATAATGTAATTATTGCGTAGTCTTCGTATTACTTAATGTGGATCACTGTATGGTGTTGTAAGTCCTAATTTTATTGTGTCCGTAAGTAGGAAAACAAAGTCGCATGCCTTAAGGTCTTGTGGAAAGTAAGCTTTACAGGGAGTGGTTCGTGTAGGCCTTGGTGTCAAGTTATTCATGATATATTTCATTTGCGTTGGAGTCTCCTGATTTATCGGTGTTGTCTTTTCGCTGTCCATTAAAAATTCGCCTGATAGTGACGGCATTATCCGTTATTTTTATTGCATTTTGGCAATCGCGGACGTTGAGAACACTTCATACTCCTCAAAAAGGGAGTATGACTCGAACACTTTTGAATATTCAAAGAAATAAAGATAGAATTTTTGAAAAAAGTTGTTTTAATTAGATTTTAATTATTTAAACCAGGGATGGAAACCATTTATTTTTGTATTCATTTGGTTTCGTGGTCCCAAGTACCACGCTTTTCTGGTTCTGGTTTTGGTTTGGCAACCTGAAAGAATCGTCATCTAAATGTTAATACTTAATAGATTAAATTTTAATTTTGCACTTAATTTTTAGTAATTTTATTATTATAATATATACATATATACACTGAGCCAAAAGCTTATATATAATTAACAAAAAACCAACTGTAACGCACCCAAGTAACTTGGCAATATTGATCCTTCGAAGTTTTTGTGCGAACTAAGTTTATTTTGGTAATACTTCACCTATTATCAATTAGGTGAATTATCCTAAACTTTATCAAATCGTACAATGCTACTTGGTAACAAAATATGCATAGTGTTATTTGTTCTATACATGTTGTTTAGTCAATTTGTTAACTTGGACTTATATAAATTGTAGTAGCTTTAGCCAATTCATTACCCAATATAATTATATGATTTAGCAAAGCATTTGTACGAAACAATTAAATACTTATATAATTTATCGTAGCCGTAGCCATTTTCGCTCCCAAAATACTTAGTTGTTTTAGCAGAGCATTTTATACAAAACAATTAAATACTTAGCAGAATTATTATAAAAGTAGCTACGATGAAAAACTAATCCAGGTTTAAGTAAAAATACAAAAATAAAATATAATTTGTGAAAAAAAAAAAAATCATGTATTTTGCAAAAAATAATTCAATTGTTCTTTATTCTTAATTAACATTCATTATTTAAATCTAGATAATTTTTGAATTAATAGAAATATAAATTATTTATAAAATCATTGAAAATAAAAAATAAAAAAAAAAATCAAATTATACATTATAAATGATTATTGAATCAGTTCATGTTTGGTTGAATATTAGCAATTAAAGTATTTAATTGTTAAATATTAAATATTAAAGTATCACGTGTACCTTACAAGTTATTTTATTAAAAATCATCAAAACAATTACTACTCAAAGTATGGTGTGATCTTTTTAATTTTTTTAATAGACATTTTACTTTTAATTTTATTATGCAGTACATTATTTAAATTTAGATGCATTTTTTGTATTAATAGAAATTTAAATTATTTATAAAACTCATAAATTGGGTAATACTGAAATAAATAAATAATTACACATTATATTATAGATTTGGTTTAATATCTCCTATTAATGTGTCAGCAATTGGATAATATTCAACAGTCTCGTCAATTCCAAAAAAAAAAATTTTGTATAAATATCCAAACTAAAAGACTTGGATTTGGATATAACGTACTTTAAATCAGTATTCTAATGCTGCAAGATAAGTATTAAATTTAAATTTTATATCATCAATTACTACGAAAAAATCTTTGTAATCAAATTGATTGCCGACGACAACAATTAGCGGTTGCAAGCAAGTTTTTTGTGCCTTACAATCATCACGCATTTTGGAAAGCTCCTGATCTATGTCTTCATATGATTGAACAATCATTTGAAAAGATTGTTGTGAGTCTTTAATACTATATTTTTTACGTTTTCCAGACAAAACTATTGTTGTAGGAACCAAAATAGCATGTAACAATTGCATGAACAATACACTTATGGAATTTGGGAAAGATAAATTTTATTTAAATAGTTAGATAAAATCTAGTATTTTGTTAGTTGTCCCTACCAGAATTAATTTTGTCTCTTTTTTGAAGAACTTCGGCAAGCTGACTCTTAGAAAGAGGATCCTTAATTCTATCTTCATATATTTTAAGTATACCGGCGCAAAACTTGTCCCATTGTAAATAAAAAGATTCTTTTTTGGAGTCAAAATACTCAAAATCAATATCCAGCTGTACCAAAGCAAAACAATAAAATGTTATTATAAATGGGATTCTGAAATATATAGTTTACCAATTCTGGTGCTTGTGAATATTTATATAATGGCCAATCATTCAATATTTGAAAAAGATTTGAATCATTATTAGAATCAATTGAGTTTCTTCGTAAAGAAATAGTCTGCTTCCATTTTATTAATACCTCGTCCCACTTCCGCAAATGTTTCAAAGAGCTCCTAGTTTGTTCCCACTCCTCTGGGCTCATTTCTGCAACAATATTTAAATAAAATTGATATAAAACACAAGAATGCGGCAACCCAACAACGTGTTTTTCTTTAATTGAAAAAAATATATAATTTTTTATAGAACTAAAAATACTTACCAAATTTTGTTTTCTTAATAACATGTATATATTGTATATTGAATTATTTGTTTAATTAATCAAATAATAAAAAACACAATTTACTTTTCACTAATTATTATTAAATTTATATTATTTTTCACACACTGCTAAAAAACAGGTGTCTCCAATGCAATTGATATTCCGAATAAATATTCTGCTATATTATATTAAATATCACTAATACTCTTGCATAAAAGAAGAATTGTACAAAATTGTATTAGAATTGTACAAAATAATGCATGTTTCTGCAAAGCTCAAGTATAATACAAAAAAATCATACTAAAACTTGTATAATCTTGCAAAATACTTAGGCAGAATACCCAAATCGTGTCAGCAATATTTGGCGGTTGAAATGTATTCATAAAAGTTACTTGTAGAATTTACCTAAGTAACTTGTACAATTTATCTAAAAATTGGCAACATTTTTACTAATACTATTGCATATTAGAAGAAGTATACAAAATTGTATAAGCTAAGAAGAATTGTACATAACAATGTATGTTTCTGCGAAGCTGAAGTATAATAAAAAAAATTTACAAATACTTTTGTAATCTTGTACAATACTTAGGCAGAATACCCAAAAAGTCTCAGCAATAATTTAATAAAATAGTCACACAATATTTTAGACTGATTCACGTAAGTGATTTGTATGTGACTGCCTCAATTCTATACTGAATTGCACAAGGTTGTAGTCAAATAGTTCTCTAAACTTGTACAAATCATACAAACAAATTAAGATGGTTCAACTAAGCTTTTTATGTTTTTACCATGTACAACATACCTAATAACTTAGATGGTATTACTTAGTTCCAGGGACTCCATATAAAATATTTCACTAAAGCCATTTTAGGTGATTTTACTATAGTTATTTCTCTGGGTGTACTTTTTTAGTATTTTTTTAATTGAATTTTAATAAAGAAACTGAGAATTATAAATTATTTATACCTATTCGTTATTTTATAATAATTTAATTTACAACTTACTACTATTATAAATTATATAGTAGTATAATTTTTTTTATTTTTTTGTAAATATACCAATTGTTTTATTGTAAATTTTTGAAGTATAACAAGAAAATATCAATAGTATGTATCATAGCAATCGTGCGGTATAACTCAAATTATAATTAAAAATTAATTAGCGTAACGAATACAATTGTTGGCACCCGTAAGGAAATTTTACCTTTGAGATGCTGTAAAATTTATATTTTAATTCAATAAAGGGTTCCGAATACCTTTTTATATACTTAAAGTAATTTATTATTTATAAATAAGAAAATTTATGCATAATTTAAACATATTCTTCATTTAATAATCAATTAGAAAAAACATTATAAAAATATACAATAGTTGTCACCTGGTTCAATAATTGGCATCCAAAAAAAGTACAATTGTTGACATCTGAAAAGGCTATTAAAATTTAGGACAAAAACTTAAGTTTTCAAATAAATAAAAGACTACAATTTTTTTAAAGTAGTTTTTTAATTTAATTACACCATTGTCAGCTAGCTAGTTAACAAATAATTAAAAACAAAATAAAATAAACAATTTCATCAATAACAACACAAAATAAACAAGTTCAGCAATAACTAAACTATACTTAATAAAACCAGCAATATATTAAAATGAAATTAAATAAAAAAGTTAATAAGGATAATACAAAAAATTAATACATGAATAATTAATACATTAAAAGTTAAAATATTAAGAAAGTATTAACTTTTTTGTTGCTTGACTTAGACACGTTTTACAAATAAAGTAAGTAATTGTACTCCATTTTTTTTAAACATCTTAGATGGTATTCTCTTCTGCAATTCTTACATCTTATGCCACAATTTTCAGATAAGGTATTATTTGTCATAATGTTAGTACAGTGAAAGCACATTTTTCCATTGCAAATGGTATTTTCACCGATGCCAATATAGTCGGAATGAAACAAATTTCTAACATGTTCGGGCTTTGATTATGTACTTACAGGTAAAATAACGTTTGGTTCTTCCATTTCAATTTCATTGAAAACTTCTGTTAAAAAATTAACTTCTGGTAAATTTTGAATAGCAGATAATTCAAATGCAGTTGATGTTACGGTATGAGAAACTGGTTTTTTTTTTATTGCGGTAGAATTTTCGGAACCTTAAATTGAATCATTTTCTTTTTATTATTTTTTTTAAGCAAATTAGTTTTCTTTTCAGCTTCTTTAATTTTCTTTTTTTGAACTTTTTCTGTCTTTCTATTTTCCTTTTCAATATCTGCTTTTATTTGCTCTTCCTTTTTTTTGTCTCTTCTTCAATCCACAGTGAGTTGGTAATAACAAAGCTCTTTTTTTGTTTATTTGCTTTCACTCCTTTTTTTAGATATGTTTCAGGCCAATCTAAAATTGCACCAATTTCAATAGGAACAGGTTGAACAGCAACAGATATATTTGGACAGGTGGATATATTATTTAATAATGCATCGTTTTGTTGTAAACTTTTTGGTATACATAAGTCATTTGATGTTTTAGGCATATGTTCCTGGTCCTCAATGTAATAAAATTCATCAATGGAATTTATATTTATGATGGGCGATATTGTTTCATTTATCGTAATGAAAGTTTTTTCAAAATCAGTTTGGCAACTCTTATTTTCAGCTGGTTTATCGAAATTCAGACTTAAATTATTTTCTTTTAAATTACGATAAAGTTTGTACAAAATCTGGCGGTCTTCGGAAAGTTGATACTTACTTATGCTTTCTTTATCTATTTTTTGAAATTGATTGATGATCTCAACTCCAACAATAGTAGAAAATGATTGCAACGTTTCCTGAGTAACATCATTGGTTTCGGTAAAAAGACTGCTTGCTTCGCGTGTCGATCGACCTAAGCACTTTAAAGACTTAATTCAAAGACGCTCTAATATTAAGATGGACAGTAATATATTTTTACATTATTTTTGATTAAAAACTGAGGAGGGGCTTTTACACAAAAAACAGCTTTGCAATAAATATGGTTTGAGAAGAATAATTATTATATATATGGTTTTGATATTAGATATTTCAATGTGCTTTTTAACACAAAATATTTTTTATTTTCGGTAAATTTTTTTCGTTAAATATTTTTAGAAAGGGATAAAAAACATGTTGAGAAAGAGGAAAGAAATATAAAATATATTTTACAATAATATTGAACCATATACATATGCGTCTTTAACCTATATTGTTTCTTCTTACATTTTTTGTTTTGTTTTTCACAAGAAATTTTCAAGGCCAACTTTTTCAATTTATTTTTGATAAATTTAATTTTCATATTTTAGAATTTTAAGTTATTATGGAATCAATTAAGAGTGTTTTGTGACGGACTTTGAAGTAAAAAAAATTGACTTCAATTTGATTTGTTGAGGTCGGCACTCTATATGACTACATAGGACCCTGAAATTGTATGGGATTACTTAGGTGAAGAGGGTACGGTGTAAGGTCTCGTTTGTAGTATCAAATTAAAACCCTTATTGGGCAGAGTATGAAATGAATCTGCAAAAATCATTAATTTTGGTAATATAAAACAAACATTTCTGATATTTAATATGAAAAACTGAAAATGCCATCACTATTTATGTATGTAAATATTTAATATTATGTAAAATATTACTAACTAACTACGAGTTATCTGGTACCCCTAATTTATATAAATTTGTATAAAGTTATAGAATTTGAATGTATGTATTGCAAAAATTTATTTGTGTATAGCGCGAAATAGTTTTCTATATTTATTTCATATTTCATTCAAGCTGCTAATTAGGGGTACCAGATAACTCGTAGTTAGTTAGTAATATTTTACATAATATTAAATATACAGTACAAGTGCGTTAATCCGAACGCAAATTTTGAATTTCAGTGTTCGGATTATCGCACAGAAAATGAAAAAAAATTAAGTCTTGCACAGCAAATAAAAAGGTTCGATGTTATTTGCATTCATGAAGAAAAACGACAATAATTGAGTTGTATTTTAATACCAATTTTTATTTATATCATTTAAAATATTATTTCGGAGTATTCGTAGTTGTAAAATATTATAAACATTATATTTTTGTTGCTCCGCATAACAAATCAAATTGTCAATATTATTTAAAGCTGTTCGTGGTAAAATACTTGTTTTAGTTTCACTTAGTACAACAGTTGAACTCTTTTATTTTCATTTCATTCCGCTTGATGTCACAAACTGTTGTTTTACCGATTTGATATTTAGTTGCAATTGTCGAATACGGGATTTTGTTATTAATTTCTGTTAAAATTGTTAATTTCGTATTTAACGACAATGTTTTGTGATTTCTCTTCATAATAAAAAATAGTTCTGAATCGGAAATGTATATCAAAAAGCAAAATTTTGATTATGATAAAAGTAAATTTTTGAAATTAAAATTTAATATTACTTATGGCTTCCTTTAATTATTGTTAACGCGATATAATGTAAGTAGTTATTAGTTTTGAATTTATAACACGAAAAAAAATCCATGCGTTAATCCGAACGCTTGTTCGGATTAACGCACGTTCGGATTAAAAAACGGTCGGATTAACGCACTTGTACTGTATTTACATACATAAATAGTGATGGCATTTTCAGTTTTTCATATTAAATATCAGAAATGTTTGTTTTATATTACCAAAATTAATGATTTTTGCAGATTCATTTCATACTCTGCCCAATAAGGGTTTTAATTTGATACTACAAACGAGACCTTACACCGTACCCTCTTCACCTAAGTAATCCCATACAATTTCAGGGTCCTATGTAGTCATATAGAGTGCCGACCTCAACAAATCAAATTGAAGTCAATTTTTTTTACTTCAAAGTCCGTCACAAAACACTCTTAATTGATTCCATAATAACTTAAAATTCTAAAATATGAAAATTAAATTTTTCAAAAATAAATTGAAAAAGTTGGCCTTGAAAATTTCTTGTGAAAAACAAAACAAAAAATGCAAGAAGAAACAATATAGGTTAAAGACGCATATGTATATGGTTCAATATTATAAAATATATTTTATATTTCTTTCCTCTTTCTCAACATGTTTTTTATCCTTTTCTAAAAATATATAACGAAAAAAATTTACCGAAAATAAAAAATATTTTGTGTTAAAAAGCACATTGAAAGATCTAATATCAAAACCATATATATAATAATTATTCTTCTCAAACCATATTTATTGCAAAGCTGTTTTTTGTGTAAAAGCCCCTCCTCAGTTTTTAATGAAAAATAATGTAAAAATATATTACTGTCCATCTTATTCATTATATAATTTTTGCTTAATTGCAAATTTATTCCATGGATACAAACCACAAGCTTTAAAACCATTTTGAATAGCTTCACCAGATACACATTTTTCAACAACTTCTTTTAATAATGGAGCAAATTCGTCTTTTGTTAGTTGTTTATATGGATTGGTACGTCTCCATTGGAGCACTGATTTATTCCAGCCATTTTTGAGTGGTTTAAATGCAGCAACATCTTCTGGCTGCAAAATTCTAGTTGAATTCGGGTAAAGTGCAATTAAAACGATTTGCAATTGAACACATAATTTTCTGACTTGTAAGGTTAAATGGGTGCTGTGACCATCAACGAAGAGAATAAGAGGAAGTTTTACTCGTAAAAAGTTTGCTTTGTCATCCACCCATTATCACTTATCCCGAATCCTCAAGAATTCGGAATTGTTTTCCGAATGTCTTCTCGCATTCTTTTGTAGGGGTAAATAATTATAGGTGGAGTGAGGTTACCACTAGCTGAAAAATAAAACATTACGGTTAAATTAGATTTAGCCAATCCTCTATCAATTTCGTATATGTTTTTTGCTCCTTTAGCTGCTAATACATTTTTTGTCTTGGGGCAAAAAAGAAAATTAGTTTCATCACCATTAAAAACTCGATTGGGATCACTCAAAATATCAAAAAAAAAAATTCTGTCAAATAAGTTTTAAATCCATCAAACCAACCATGAATATCTGAAACAGCTACATTGGCACTAGCAGATGACACAGGATCGGTGGCTCTAAGTCTAAGTGTTAAGCTAGGATGTCTTTTCATAAAGGATTTGAACCATCCAGTACCTGGAATCATTTCTGGACCAAATGGATGATTTCTTTCTGTTTGTAACAAAAACTCTTCAACAGATTTGAGGACATCTTACTTTCTTTTTGGGAAACCTTTTCTTTGAGAGACTTTTATCCATTCAACAATAATAAGTTCCTCAGTTTCTGTTAAAACAGTTGCTGGTCCATGACGTATTTTTGTAAATTTAGATCCTAAACGAAACTGTCATGTTGATTTCGGTATTCTATATAATACAGCAGCTTTCTTTTTGGACAAATTACCAGCTCTTATTTCAATGAGCACTTTTTGTAACTAATTTTCATCATACATTTTCTTTCTTTCGTTCATTTTGCAAAATCTGTAACCAAATTAACGAATAAGTACAATAATTGGCCCTTGAGATCTATAACAATTGGCACTGCCAATTATTGTATTTACATATAATACAGTTATTGGCACCATGATGCCAATAATAAAATCATATGTAAATTTTGTACCAATTCAATTGTTGGCATTACTTTATTTTATTTTTCTCCAATGTTTTACGTTAAATTGTATATATTTTCTAGAAATTAGCACTTTAATAAAATATAAAAAATTTAGCGTACTTACCAACTATCTCGAGAAATTGTAGAAACTGAACTTTTAATCTACAAAGTTACTATGAAAAACACACCAAAATAAGTTAAAAACACGAGTGGCGCGTGGGATATTTCCTTATTGCCAATTCACTTGCAACTGGTATTGACATAAAAAACAATTGAAAGCAGTAGTTGCATAGAATTAAGTACTCGAAACTCGAAGACAAAACTCATTGAATACTCGAAAAGAAAATAACAAAATCGTAAATACCTAAATTTGGCAGGGGTGCCAATAATTGCATCAAAATTTGCGGGTGCCAATAATTATACTCGTTACGCTATATTAAAAAATAATTAAAAAAAAAAATGTTATTATTAAATTTTTTTATATATATATATTTAAAAGTTAAAAGATTTAATTCACGTTAATAGATTTAAAAAAAAAAATTAAAAAAAAAATTAAACGTTATTGTTGTGAGCTTCAATCGTCGGATGACAATGAAAACATCAAACAAAAACATATAAAACTTAAAATTAAACTTGCTGTTGAGAAATCATCTGCCATGAGCAGCCAAAATAGATTTGCGCCATTGAGTCAGTTAATGGTTAATGAATCGATGGAGCAAGAATTAATAAATTCTGCAGAAACAAGTCCTGTAAAAAAGGTACGTCTTCCACCGATAAATATTTGCATGCGAACAAATTCGGAAATTCATGATTAACTAAGCTTGTTAAAATTAAAAGATTATTATGAAAAACTGCAGTATTGGCACTAAAATTATCCGATAAATATTTGCATGCGAACAAATTCGGAAATTCATGATAAACTAAGCTTGTTAAAATTAAAAGATTATTATGAAAAACTGCAGTATTGGCACTAAATTTATCTGTAAGTCACTAGAAGTGTATAATCAAATTTTTGAAGCGTTTGCTAAGGAAAATGAAAGAATAACTGATGTTAAAAATAAATGGAAATGTTTCAGCCACGAAGTATCTTTTATACCACTAAAAGAAATACCACTGAAATACCACTGAAATTTGTTTTACATGGATTAGATAGTAATGTTGACTGCAATTTAATTAAAACTGAACTTATCGATCTTGGTTTGGTTACATGTTTAGATGTAAAAGAGATGGCAATTAAAAAAATGAAATACCAAAATCAAAAAACTTTTATTGTATATTTCAATAAAAATACTGTAAAATTAGCAGATTTAAAAATAAAAGCTAAAGCAATAAATTACACTATAGTTAAGTGGAGTTTTTACAAAAATAAAACCCGTTGTATAATTAGAGGTTTTAAATGCCAAACGTATGGTCATGGTGCCAAAAAATGCCATCTAGACACTAAATGTAGTATTTGTGCAGAAGATCATCAAACAGCAAATTGTACTCAACTTTTATTTGGAACTGAGAGGCAACAACTCAAATGTGCAAATTGTGGTCAGCCACTCAAATTCAGTTCTTTGGATTGTCTTGCTAGAAATTTTGTTATTGATCTTAAAGAAAGGCTTCAAAAAAGACAAAAAAGTTCATATCAAAAATTTTCAAATCAAGCTTACGCACATCAAAAAAGTACATTTTCTAATCACCAGCAAATATTTAATTCAAATAGATTAAATGGTACACAAACTTATGCTAGTGTATTAAATAATAATAATTCACATAATATTCATAATGATCTTTTCACTTATGATGAAATAAGTAATATATTTAATGAATTATTAACTAAATTAAAAGAATGTAAGAGCAAAATTGATCAATTCAATGTAATCGGTCATTTAACTTTAAAATATTTATATAATGAGTGTTACAAATAATTATTTCAATGCTCAGAGCATTGCTATCAGACAAAAACAAATAGAGTTATTTCATGTATTAAAAGAAGAAAATGTACAAATTGCCGCTTTATCAGAAACTTGGTTAAAAGTTGAACAAAAATTTGGAAATATAGATTATAAAATTTATAGAACAGATCGTAAAAACTTAATCCATTCGAATGGATGCGGAGTCGCGGAGTTGCTTTATTAATAAAAAAAATCTTTAGCACATTCTCTTCTACCTTCTCTGAATACAAAATGCTTTGAAACGGTAGGAATTAAAATTAAAACAAATAATAATGATCTAATTATTATTGCTGATTATTTTAGAGGAGGTAATTTAACTAAATTCACGGAAAATTATTTTAAACATGATTTAGGTATTTTTAGTAACATAGTAGGTAATTTTATAATAATAGGTGATTTTAATTGTAGACATAGGAATTGGAACTGTATTAAGAATAATGTATGGGGACGATTATTAGATAATAAATTAATAACTGAACTGAATTTCAGTTTATTGCAAACAGCTACTCCAACTTACTATTCTAATAGATGTAAAGGTAATCCCTCAACAATTGATTTATTATTAACAAATTATTCATCTTTTATTGTGACTCCTATAACCATAAATAAATTAAATTCTGATCATCTACCAATATTATTCAAGATCAAAAATTGCCCCATCATTATTCCTCCAACATATTCACCTTTATATTCTCAAGCAAATTGGTCTAAATTTAAAAAAAACTGTCCGAAAATATCCAATTAAATGAGCTAAACATTCTCTTCGATAATCCAAATAGTGACATTATAAATAAACATCTTACTGACATATTAATTAACTGTGCTGCGGAACTATACCTCAAAAAATTATTAAAGTTGGTTACAAGCAAATTAAGTTACCAAATGATATTATTGAATTAATTGCACGTCGAAATACTTATAGGCGTACGTGGCAAAGGAGTAGAAACTTAATTTATAAAGCACGGTAGGGTATTTAAATAGATTAATTAAAGAAAGAATAAATCAAATTTATAATGAAAGTTTCGCGAATAAAATAAGTTCTCTGAATAAAAATAGTAAAAGTTTTTGGAATATTACGAAAACGCTAAAAAATAAAAATCAAGGTATACCTACGTTAAAAGATGACTTAAATTTTTACTGTACAAATTATGAAAAAGCTCAAGCAATAGGTAAACATTCTTCAGACAAACATAAAATGAGATTATCTTACAGTGATCCAAACACCGAAATATTAGTTACAAATTCAGTTAGAGAAATTGATACTTACAAAATTACTAGTTTTCAAATGGTCACTGTTAAAGAAATTAAATTATATATACGTCTAGGTAAAAATAGAAAATCTGCGGGATTGGACAAAATTAAAAATATACTTTTAAAAAATTTAGACAAAAAATCTCTTATTTACATATTTAAATTATTTAATGCATGTTTCAAAATTGGATACTTTCCAGAAGATTGGAAAGTAGCTTCTATTATTCCAATTGCCAAACCTAACAAAAACCAAACAGATATAAAAAGTTATAGACCGATGAATTTGCTAAGCTGTTTAAGTAAAATATTTGAAAAATGTATAAAAAAAAGAATGTTTAGCTTTATGGAAAATAAAAGTATTCTACCTCTTCAGCAATTTGGTTTTCGTCCTAAGTATAGCACTAGTCACCAAGTAACCAGATTAAATAATATATGTAGTTAAAAAAAAATTTAAATGTTGTAAATCTACTGGAATGATAACTTTAGATGTCGCAGCCGCTTTTGATTCTGTTTGGCATGATGCTTTAATATTTAAGTTAAAAAATGTTAATTTTCCAATGTATCTAACAAAAATAATTAGATCTTTTCTTGATTTAAGGAAATTTCGACTAAACATTTCTAACACTTTTTCTAATATATTTGATATTGTTGCTGGCACACCACAAGGTTCGGTTCTTTCTCCATTACTATACAACATATATATTTCAGACTTTTCGTCTTTGAAAAATTGTGAAAGTGGTTTGTATGCGGATGACACTGCTATACTTTCTTCGGCAAAAACTCCTGGTGACATTATATTTAATCTTGAACAAGCTTTCAATGAAGTAAAGAAATATTATTATAAATGGAAGATAAAAATAAATTGTCAAAAAACTCAAGTTATATTTTTTACTCGAAATAGAAAAGTGTCTTTAGTTCGTTCCTAATAGAAATTTATTGTTAGACGGATTGAATATTCCATGGGAAAATTTTATAAAATATTTAGGTTTTTATTTAGATAGTAAACTGATATTTAAAATTCACTTAGATAAAACTATTGATAAATGTAATAAAATAATAAGAATTCTGTACCCATTAATTCACCGGAAATCTAAACTAAGCATTGATAATAAAATGATAATATTTCAACAAATATTTCAAAGCATTATGTTATACGGTTGTGAGGTTTGGGGAAAATGTGCTAAAACTCACATTAATAAAATGCAAATTAAACAAAATCAAATTTTAAAATTCCCTTTTTATTTTTCAACATCCAAATTACATAAAATTTCTCACTCTAATTTTCTGATGGATAAAATTGAAAGCGCTATAGAAAAATTTGTTTTAAAATGTAAAGGTTACACCAATTTATAATTTAATGAAACGGGTTTCGTACATTTTCTTCGTAGTTTTAAGTATAATTTTAAGTTTTATAATATATAAAAAAAAAAAAAAATTATATTTAAGGTTTTTTTACCTTTTTCCTTAAGAAATCATCTATATAATTAAAACACAATAAAACTATTATAAAATTCTATTCTAGAATAAGTTATTAGTAGTTGAAAAGGCATTCCTAAAACTCTACTTTTGAAATTGTTAATAAATATAAATATGTAAAAATATATAAGGCAATAAATAAATAAATAAATAAAAATAAATAAACAAGAAAATATATGTGAACAAATAAACTTTATGCCAGAGTATAGTTTGTAAATTTTACTGTGTTGCTGCTAACAGAAGAGTAAGTAGAATTTCTACGAAGATTGCTTATTACTATACATTTTAATTTAAATTGTAAATTATTACCTTTTTTTAACAAATAATTATTAAAGAAGGTCGATAGCGGTAGCATAATAGTAGTGGTGCTTTGCTGTGACCTGTGATGCATTTAAGTTCTGAGTTAAATTACTATGACTGAAGGTAGTAATTGTTCTAAGTTAATTCAGATTTAAAATAGTATCTGTAAGAAAATTTACAATTCGTAATTGTAATTTGAGGAATGCGAAAAATTATAACCGTTGAAACATGAAACTGAAACTATTTGCTGACAATAAAATTAAATACATCACTATTAAAAGCCATTAGCTTGTTGCAATTAAAGAAACTGACGCAATCCATGTAAAATTAGTAGGACGAAATTGAAAAAATTCTCGGAACCTCTATAACTGAGGTCTAAACTGTACATCATATAGTCTATAGTGTACAAATATAAAGTAAGACGCTAAGCTCCAAAATAAAGTGTAAATAAAAATATTATAAATACAAAGTAACTTTTCAGAAATACTCCGGAATAATTTATCTAATTTAAATGAATTTAGCTTTCACGTTATTTGTAAATCTACTTCTAAAATCTTGGCCAATTAATTTCCTTTATGAAGCATAGAAATTTAGTACCAAATCCCCGAAAGTTGAACGACATATACTAAATTTTATTTTATTTATTTCGTCTACCAAAAATACAATCTTACAGAGTACTTAACAATACTAATTTATAATTTAAAAAATTCAAAATTAAAAAATAACAAACTATTACACAGCTACATAATCGCTGTTTAATTTAGAATCATGAAAAGTTCTTTTCAGAATTTTATGAAATTTGCTCTATTAATTAACATTTAAATTTAACGAGTTGGAAACAGAAATAACATTATAATGCACTTTTTGACAGGTTTCTGTAGTCCATAATCCTATGGAAATGTGGATAAAGTTTGAATGCTAGAACTATATGGACGATTCGAATCATTATAGACCCTACACAAGTGCTGACAATCAATTTTATTTTACAGGATATCTCGGACAAATTATACAAATTATCTTTCGATGAATTTCTAAGCTTTCTAATCCTAGTAATTTGCAGCTAAGAGGATAAGATGGTGATACGATTAAATTGAAATGTCGTAAACAAAATCTAGTAAAATTCCTTTTAACTGCGTATACACAGAACACCAGACTGCTGCTGCATATTTTAAAATAGAACGAACCAAAGAAATTAATAAAGTTTTTAACGAGCATTAATAATATTACGAGTTATATTAATTATTTTTTTTATATTTTTTTTAATGAAAGCAACTCCTTGAACGCTTTCCAAATAATATACTCAATATGTACATAAAAACACATTTTATCTTCTTAATAAACACCCGTCTTTAATTTTGTTAACAACATACAACCATAGACACATAGATAAGTGTCTATGATACAACATATTACCATTGATAGTAAATTACCATCAATTACGTAACGTTTTTGAGTAAATTTCATTTTTTCACATTTTAATGGATTTAAGTGTAAATCTTTAAAAGAATCCCATGCAACTAAATTATTTATATCATTTTGAAAAGCACGGTTATTGTTTGCTATTTTATATACAATTTAAAATTATCAGCAAAACAATAATGCTCATATGATTTTATGAAAAAGTCAATATCATTAATAAAAATGATAAAAAACAAAGGACCAACGTTGCTCCCTTGAAGTACACCAGAACTAGCTAGTAACTAGCTAGTATATATCGTATACATACGATTCAATCCATTTTAATAATAAAAAATTAAATACACAAGCACTAAAATTTTATGATTTACACGAACAAAAGCTTTAGCGAAATCAGTATAGAGTGTGTTTACCTGTTTACCAGATTCAACAGAATTTATTATGAAATTGAAAGAAATAAGCCACATTACATTACGTACCTACGTATAATGTTGGCTGTTATGTATTCCCTATAATCTATAGCTACCCTTTTATGTTGATGTTGGTACATTTAAATACGTTTTGTATTTACATAAATATTTAAAAAACGAATTCACATTTTTATTTTGCATAACATATAAAATCAAACCCAAAAAATGTTAATAACTCTACCAAAATAACAAAAGTGATAAACTTAATGTTTCGGTGAAGATAACTATAAAATAACTTAACAGAAATTGTTTTCTTTTTAAATATCCCAATAGTACTTGGGTCTATTTTTATTTATTTTTTAATTTCCGTTGCCCCAGAAAGGCTTAATAATGTTTATGTGCGCGGTTCTCTATTCATAATAAGGCCTGTACCGAAAAGTTTTTTCACAAATGTTTGCCGTTGCAAAAACCAGAAATAACAGTAATTTTTATAATTTTTTTACACGAATGATAAGAGTAGAGATTATAATATTTTATAACAAAAGTTAATCAATTTTGAAGTATTGTATTATTAAGATGTCTAGTGAAAGAATAAAATTAAGAAAAGAATTTTGCGCATTTGGAGTGAAAATAATAAGCAAACCTATTCAAGTATTGCTAAACAGGTTAAAACAAGTAGAAACACCGCCAGAAATATCATAATACGTTTTATGGAAGACCAAAGGGTTGATGATTTACCAAAAGGTGGACGCCCCAAAGGTGCATCCGATAAAAATTTGGAAAAAAGCTCATTAACTTTTTAAAGAAAAAACCGAGCACATCAACCAGGGATTTGGCCAAAAAATTTGATACCAGTGCATCAATGGTGCAACGAATGAAGCAGCGTAATGGGTTTAAAACAAGAAAAAAGATTAAAACACCAAAACGAACTAAAAAACAATTCAACACAGCAATTCGCAGGGCAAGAAGTCTGTATACTCTTTTATGTGCAGAAAATTCATGCATTTTGATGGATGATGAAACCTATGTAAAAAAAGATTTTTCGACATTACCTGGTGATTCTTTTTACACTGAGCAAGAAAGTGGTATAAGTGATAGTGAAAAATGTATTGGTGTTGAAAAGTTTGGTGAAAAAATTCTCGTATGGCAAGCAATTTGTTCGTGTGGGGCTCGTAGTCAATCTTTTTTTACAAAGGGTACCATTAATGCTGTAAAATACCAAGAAGAATGTTTGAAAAAAAGACTTTTGCCGTTTATCAGAAATCATGAAGGACCTGTTTTGTTTTGGCCAGATCTTGCTAGTGCTCACTATGCTAAAACTACTTTGTCTTGGCTTGATAAAGAAAATATTAAATTTGTACCAAAAGAGGACAATCCACCAAATTGTCCAGAGCTTCGTCCAATCGAACGTTACTGGGCACTTGTAAAAAAAAATCTAAAAAAATATGCCAAACCTTCTACTTCCGATGACGATTTTAAAAAAAAGTGGAAAAAATATAGTGATGAGGTGTCAACTGAAACTGTGCAAAATTTAATGGAGTCTATCAAACGTAAAGTCAGATTGTTTAGCCGCCAACAAATAAAAAAATAAAAAAATATATTTTTTTATTAATACAAGCCACAATGAAG
>OY987255.1:118604733-118670040 GCA_963920725.1 Rhamphomyia laevipes
AACCCAAATTATCGACCCATAACGAAGGACCGATGCAAAGCGAGAGTTCTTTTTTTGTAACCGACGCAAGAGCGAAAAGACATCTACATGGCTCTGGTTGTCCCAAACACTCCCATTACATGCCCTAAAGATATCTGCTATTCCCGGCCCTTAAATTGATACCCCGCATGATTTTTGTAATTTTTCGCTCCATTTTTAGGGACCCCACATGGCCCTCTTTACCTGAAACATTACCCAACGAGATGTACCATTTATCAGGCCCCCACATGAACCTTGTTGCCCGAAACGCTACCATTACTTGCCCCAAAGATATCTGTTCTTCCAGATCTTTAATTTGATACCCCACATGATGTTTATTATTTTTGGCCCATTTTTTTGGGGCCCCACATGATCCTAGTTGCCCGAAACACTACCCAACGAGATGTACTAATCAAGACCTTTAATTTGATACCCCACATGACTTTTTAGAAAATAGACCCAACCCCCCCGCCCCCTCGAAGGGCCATGAATGTTTTTAAAGTACCGAGCGGTTAATAACACGAGCTTAAGTTTCAAATTTGAGTTAAATCGGTAAAGCCGTTTAGGAGCTATGCCCAGGTGAGGAAAACATGAATTGTAATTTCAATAAAAGGAAAGTAAAAAAAAGGTATTATTAATAATGCTTAGGTGTTATTAATTTACTTGAAAAAATATAATTAATTTGATCGTTATTATAATTTTCTGGTCAGAAACAAAATAGTAGTAATTAGTAATACATAAAAGAAATGAAAAATGTATAAAATTAATAAAATATTTAAAAAATTATGTAAAAAGAACAGCAAAATAATAATTATTATGCTTCAGCAATATATTCCTCCTTTCATATTTCAAACATTCAAAATATCAATACTACTACTAATAATAAAATTATTTACGTTTAAAAAGTTACTGATATACATATTTAAAATTCTAGCAAATTTCTAAGTATGTACTCAAATAAAACATTATACTCAGAATTCTAACTTGATATACATATTTCCAATATCTTCGTTTTTTATTATTTCTTCTATTTACATAGCCGTTATTATTAATTCAGCCTTTGCTCTATTTGAAGGGTTTAGTTAGCCTATTTCATGAAAAGGTTAATCTCTCAGTACCTTTTGCTACAGTACTTTTTTCCCTAAAAAGTGTTTAAGGGCACTCATAGTGTCTACAAGTTCTTTCCCTACATCTGTATTTTTTGTTGATGATGTTGATTTCATGGCATTAAATTTGAATCCTCAGAAGGTAAATCCAATTCATTTTCATGTTCATACTCCACATCATCTTCAAACGAATGAGATACATACAGTAGATACTTCTTCAAATGTAGTATTACTAGATGTTTAATTTGGTGGAGTTATTGATGAATCTATTCCTGAAAAATTACTAATAGTTCTAAAAATAAAATAAATTAAAATGTAAATGAATTAAAGTATAGTTAGTTACCTTTTTGGCTGAAAATAATCAGAATAATAAATTTTGGAAATATTGCCGCTCCCGTTTATTTAAATTTGTTGCATCCCTGTAGGAAGGTTGTAGGTTGATTTTTACTTTTAAGGTCACGTATAAATTTATCTCGTAAGCATTTCCATTTAGTGTTACATTATACTTCTGGGAAAAAAAAACTACATTTTGTTTATTTAAAATGCTTTTCATAAATAATTTATTTACATTATCTTAACACTTCTTTCAAGTTTTTCGGGAATTTTTTCCAAATTTCAACTTTAAATTTTATATTTTTATAAGATTTTTATGATTTTTCATATAATCAGCCCTATGATAGAAGTCGACTAGACTCTCGCCTGCTCTCGATTTTGACAGTGTGGTAAGATTGTAAGTCGCCCAGTTTTAACGAATATTCGGTATGATGTAACTCGCTTTTGGGCGACTGGTACAAACCCATATAGCCAGCTGTCACAAAATTATCACATTGGTACGACAAATTAATGTTGATTGTCGACAAAAGTATGTGATACGATTGTTGGAAAAATGTGGGCAGGGTTGACGCGTTTTGTGACGTGTGGGGTGACAGAAACGACGGCAATTTTGTGACAAGTGAGTTCAGTGAGCTGTCATTTTACTCACTTAATATTTTTGCAGTGAAATAGTGAAATTTATGAAATGGTAAGAATTTTTTTTTTTTTTTTTTTTTTGAAAAATTATTAATTTTTTGTACCCACGCACATAAATCTACATACATTTTTTCTTTTTTTTTCATGTAGTCAAAAATTACGAAACATCAATTGATTTAATGAAATCAAAGTATGTCATTTTAGAGGGAAAATTCCCTAATAATGCTGGGAGCAAAAAGAAAGAAGATATTTGGACAAGTTTGAGGGGGCAATTGAACGCTTGTGGTCCCCCTAAATCCAATGCACAATGGCAAAAGGTAAGTTAAAAGTTATACAGTAAAATATTAGTAATCTATTTTTAAAAAAAATTATAGTGTTGGGTTGATTTGAAATTAAACGTTAGAAAAAGATTTAGGCAATTAACTGCCGAATCTCAGAAGACTGGTGGAGGAGTTGTTGATCCAAAATTTGAATTAACTTCTGAGCAAAGCGAAATATTTAATATTTGTGGTGTGGATTATTTCGCTGGTGATAACGAAACAAACGAAGATGGATTTGGGCAAAAGGTACAATAGTTAGTTTTTTTAATTTTTTTGATGAAATCATAATTTTTTAATATTACAGACTGTCCGTGCTGAGATTCCATCATCACAACATAAAGAACAAGAAGAACAACAACAACATAATTGTGACGATCCTGCCATCTACTTCTTTTCGAAAAGTTCCATCTGATGAATCCAATTTGCCAAAAAAAAAGCGTTTGAAAACCATACATAACAGGCCTGAAAATTATGTACAAACCGCTTTAAGAGAATCATCGGAAACAAATAATTTACTTCGTCAGCTAATTGAAGCTAAAAAAAAAAAATACAGAGGTGCTTCAAAAATTAGTGGAAATTTTAACTCCAGAATATTTAGAATAAGTTTTTATTAATATACATTTTTATTAAAGTCTGATTAAAATGTGATACATGGATAAAATATGCATATATATATATATATATAAAAATTAGTATATAGATTAAAAAATATTAATAAATTCACAATTTTTTATCACAAAACATATAAATAATATTTCTTTAATTGATTGTTTCAAATAAGTGTTGCGCAATTCTATTTCTAATATTTTGACCTTCCCTCATGACAATTAAATTGTTCATTAAATCGGGATCTTCATCAAAATTACTACTCTGCATTGTTTCCATTCGGTGATTTTGTATTTCCTGTTCAATTTGTAATTCCTCGTGAGCGGAAATTGGAAAGTTATTTTCTATTAATATATTATGCAGAGTAGTACACGCATTAATAATTTTTCCACATTTTTGTGGCTCATATCGCAGCGGTTTTTCCTTACAGCAACATCTAAAAACAAATTAATTTTTAGGTAAAATAAAATAAAAACAAATTTTACAATAACATCACCTCCATCTTGCTTTGAATAACCCAATGGCTCTTTCTACAGTACACCGAATTTTGCAATGGCATTTATTAAACCATTCTTGCGTGGGGCTTGACGGATTGCGATATGGTGTTAATAACCATGGCTCCAATGGCTAAGCAGAATCTCCTAAAACAATATTTTTTATTGGTAAAACAAATATTTGGTAGTTATTATTATAAGTTATTACCTAAGAAAAACGTAGACCTCTCACCGAGATTAAATTTATTCTCTAAATATATGCGTGCTTGAGAAACGCTCCAAATATATGCATCATGGGTTGCACCCGAATATCTGGCAAACACGCCAATAATTTTCAAATTTGCATCACATATCTGCAAAATAAATATGAAAAAATAATACAAAAAATATTAAAATTCATAAAAAAATCTTAACTTACAAACTGAACATTTTGATTTTGACTGCTTCCTATTTACGTAATGCCTTTCTATATTGGCACGCAATCCAACCATTGGAATATGCCCCCTCCGTCGACGCATCCAATTATTCCGTAAAATTCCAAAGATGGATCAATTTCATTAAATCTGAAAAATAATTCTTTTTTTTAATATACGAGTATATAAAAAGTGTATAATTACCCCCTCTTAACAATCATTTCTTCTGTAGGTGTTTGAGGAAAACGAATATATTTTTCTACCAAATTATCACTTATGGCAGCCGCCACTTCGTTAACAAATTTTGATATACATCTCTGGCTTATGCCAGCTAAAAAGTTTTGCCCAACTCGCCTTTGATATGAACCAGAAGCAAAGAAATCCATCGCTGATAATACCTGTACAACAAATTCAATTATAATTTACAAATAATTTACAAATAATATTCATTACTTATTTATTTATTTGATTACCATATTATTATATTACTTACTTTTAAATGACTTGGAATACCATCTCTTCTTGTACTTTCAACTAAAAAAGGTTTTAGTTCTTCCACTAAATCAATCGCCAAGTTTATGGGGAATCTGTAAATTTCTCTGAAACTAAAAAAAAAAAAACAATTATAAATTATAATACCACCAAAAATATTATAAATTTTATTATTTACCGCATTTCGGGAATATCAAAAGGGTTAGTTGTGTCCCTCAATTGTCTTCTCATCACTCTTAAATGATGCTTTTGATGATAATATATTTTTACTCCTATCATTTTTAATTAGTAATTTATAGGTATTTAATATTAATTTATATATTATTTTAATTTTAGTTGATCTGATAAAAAAATTGTAAACAAATCAAAACGTCAATGGTTGTCATATAAAAAGACAATTTTACGTCAAAAATGATTTTCGATTTTTTTTTCGAAGTTCGTGAACTCACTTTTTTAGCTAAATCGTTTTTTTCCAAAAAGTGAGTAGAAGCAGTGAGTAAAGTGAGATCAACTCACTTACTCAGTTTTTTAGCTAAATCTCGGTACTGAACATTATTTCACGATGAAATTGTGACATTTACGTTTTTTTTTTGAAATTTTATTTTTAAATTTGCTCAAATTTGATTTTTAAGTCAAATTTAAATATTAAAAAAATTATAAACATAAACAAATATTTGAATTATTAAAATGTCAAATTAACCTGTCTATTTTTCACAACTTTTTCACGACAATTTCACCGGAGACTTTGGAGAGCTTTGGAGATCGCGTTAAAATTTAATTTCACTCGACTTCCGTACAAGCCTTTATAATCTAATATCTAATGCTAGGAAGAAAATGTACAAATTTAAGTTTTCTTAATCATATAAATTTTGAACTAGCGGGTTTTCAAACCTTTTAGATTTTAGTTCGAATTTTTATATGTTATTTTCGATTTTATTATTTAAAAATTCGGCCTTTGACAATTTATGTAATTTACAACGTCGTATATACATTTTAATTTCTTTCACCGTAATTAACTCAAATTTATTTTTATTACTAGAATCTATACTAAATAGCTGAGTTTGAAACTAGATTTTCTGTAATTTTATCACTATAATTTAAAGTGATTGTATGTTAAATATTTATCATTGCTTCAGCTTTCTCAAAATTTGTGCAATAAAAGAATCATCTTTTAGAGTTGGAATACAATTATTGTTATTTTTAAGTTCTTTGGTTATATTCCAAATGCCTTTACTATTTTTATTTAAAGAACTTACATTATTGGCAAACCTGTCATTGTAAATTTTATTTATTTTTACTTTAATTACCATATTTAAATATCCTACCCGAGCATTATATATTAGGTTTCTAGTTCTTTGCCATACGCGCCTATAAGTATTACGAAGGTAAATCAATTCAATGATGTAATTTGAAAGGGAAATTTGTTCATAACCAACTTTAATTATTGTTTTTGGTATAGATTCTTCGGCTGAGTTATTTAATAATTAGTGAAAAGATTTATATGACTATATAAAAGGTTTTTGTTGAATTATCTAATAATTCTTTTGTAATATTTAAATCAATATTATTAGAAAGTATATTTTTATATGTACACCAATTAACTTTTAATAATAATAATAATAATAGAGTATCTAATCCAACTTAATTCACAACGTAAGCCTCATTAACCCTTTCAGGATGATGGGGACTTATGAAAGAATTGTATTATTTGTTTGGATCAGCGAAAACAAGCATATAGAGAGATATTGTTAGTAGGTACATATACTAAGAACGTTGAAAACAGAATATCTTTATCAATATGCTTGTATTCTTGCACTTTCTCCACATGCTGAGAAAAAATTTACTGTCCGCAATGGATTAAGCTCTGGTGCTTAGCTGTTACCATCACCAAAACAAATAAATGTTAGTATAGATTAAACACGATCTGCTTAATACAAGCAGTAAAAATAAATAGTTAAAAATATAACTACTAAAAAATAAGATATAAAAAAAAAACACTCGAGTTAGCAAGTTACCACCAGCATCAGGCTTCGCTATTCTAAAAAGAACGCTACTACCTCCTTCCGATGTCACCCACCAATTCGAGCTAGTCTAATTAAAAAAAAAAAAAAAAATATGAAAAATATAAAAATAAAATAATATTACAAGTCACGACTTGAATTAACAGGTTACCACCTAGCATCAGGCTTCGCTATTCTGAAAAGAACGCTACATACTTCCCGCTGATATCGCCTGCGAATTCAAGGTCACCCGTCATCAAAAATTATTGAAATATTGAAAAATGAATGAAAAATATTAAAATTCTTTAAAAAAATTAAAAAAAAAAAAAATTAAATCAAATTAAAAGTTATCATGCAAAAGGCAATCGTCACGAAAAACAAATAAAAATAAAATTAAGGCATACATCCATACACAGCATACATACAATTAGAAATACGAAGCTAAATAGCAACGAGCAAAACAACACACATAAAGGCTGGCATTTATATATTATTGTACAGTAATTTTTTCAAAGTGACTTTGCTACAGTTAAAATCGAAGTGGTTTGCAACGACATTAACTTTACGTAGCATTCTTGTGTACGGTTCGTTATTTCCGTAGTCTGTACGATGGTTATTGACACGGAAAAGCGGGATAGATCTTAGAGAGTGCGCATTTATGTTTATAAAGATCTTATCTAAAAATGCAGGGCACTCGATTATTCCCGAAAGGACCTGTTGCACAAACAAAATGTCAGCTACCTCACGACGTTTTTCGAGGGATTGCATGTCAATGAGCTTCAGACGATCCTGATATGGGGGTAAGTTGAAGTTGTCTACCCATGGTAGACCCCGTAAAGCAAACCGAACAAATCTGCGTTGAACTGTTTCAATTCGGTTAATATGGACCGCGTGGTACGGTGACCATACCTGACTCGCATATTCAAGCAGAGGTCTAACTAAGGTCGTGTAAAGTGATTTTGTAACATATGGGTCCGAGAATTCCTTAGACCACCGCTTTACAAAACCTAGCGTTGAGTTAGCCCTGTTTACAATTCTGTCGTAATGGGATCTGAAATTAAGCTCATTGTCGCAGACGACACCTAAATCCCGAATGGACGTTACACGACAAACGACTTCATTATTAATGAAGTAATCTCGAGGTGGAGACCGAGAACGTTTTCGCGAGTATGTGATAGACTGACATTTACTAACGTTAAGTTCTAAGTGGTTTTTCGCACACCAAGTAGCAAATTTTTTTACGTCACTTTGAAGTTTATTATAATCGAGAGTTGATGAAATTACCTTAAATAATTTCATGTCATCGGCATATATCGAGACATCCGAATCAACTATTACAAATTCCACGTCGTTAATAGACAGCACAAAAATCAAAGGGCCTAGATGGCTGCCCTGCGGTACACCGGATTTTGCAGTAAAAGGATCGGAAGTAGTGGATCTAAATAAGACACGATATTGACGATCATTTAGATATGATTCCAGCCAAAGAATAAACCCTGGATGAAAACCGAGTGCCTTAAGCTTGAACGATATTAGTTTATGTGATATTTTATCAAAAGCTTTGGAGAAATCGGTGCAGATTACATCTACTTCTTTTCCCTTTTCAATATTAATTAAAGTTTTAGAAACAAAATCAGTTAAATTGGTAGTTGTAGATCTTCCTTTAAGAAACCCGTGCTGTTTAGGTGAGAACAACGGTTTGCAATGAAAGTATAAAGAATCGTACACAATACTTTCAAAGAGTTTTGGGATGCTGGAAAGCTTCGCAATGGGCCTGTAATTCAATATATCAGCTTTACAACCCTTTTTATGAATTGGAATAATAAAGGATTTCTTCCACAGGGTGGGAAAAATACCTTCAGAAAGTGATAATTGAAAAATAGATGTTAACGGGCGCGCTAAGGTGTCACAGCATTTTTTTAAAACTATTGGTGGCAGACCGTCGGGGCCGGAAGAGTAATCATCTTTAAGATTATGGATCTTGCTAACTACGTCATTTAAATTTATGTTTTGAATATATTAATGAATATAAAGGAATTGGAAGGATTTTAGCAGGATAACTATTTATTTTAAATATCACTGGAAGATGGTCTGAATTTAATTCATTTAACGTTACAGGAGAATTAATAAAAGTTTAAAAATTTGTAAGTATCAAATCAATTTTCGATGGATTACCATTTCTTCTATTAGGATAATAAGTTAGTGTTGCCGTATGTACTAGAGAAAATCTACTATTAATTAGTTTATTGCCTAACAATCTACCCCAAATATTATTCTTTGTACAATTCCAATTCATGTGCCTACAGTTAAAATCCCCTATAATTATAAAATTACCAACTATGTTATTAAATATGCCAAGATCATGTTCAAAATTATTTTCTATATCTTTAGTTGAATTGCCACCTCTAAAATAGGCAGCAACAACTACAAGATCATTATTATTTGTACTGATTTTAATTCCAACAGTTTCAAAGCATTTTGTATTTAAAGCATAGGTAGAGGAGAATGTGGCTTTTTTTTTTTAAATTAATAGAGCAACTCCACCATCTTTTTCATAAATTTGATCTTCACGATCTTTTCTATAAATATTATATTCTAAATTTTTATATTTATTATCAACTTTCAACAAAGTTTCAGTTAAAGCTGCAATTTGTACATTTTCTTCTTTTAAGACATGAAAAAGCTCTAATTGTTTTGGTCTAATGGCAATGCTTTAAGCATTCCAAAATAATACATTTAAAGATTTATTTACTACAGTCATTATATACATATTTAAAGGATAAATTAGCAATAACATTGATTTGCTCAATTTTGGTCTTAAATTCTTTTAATTTTGTTAATAATTCTTTAAAAATAATACTTAGGTATCTCTTGATAGTGAAAAGATCATTATTTTGGTTATTTGATAATACACCCGCGTAAGTTTGTTTACCATCTGCTCTCGCTGAGTTAAACATATGTTGTTCCCTGAAATAATTACTTATATTGTTTGGGTGAGATTGAAATTGTCTACTCACTGTCAGTGGACGTTTTTGTCTCTCTTGGAGTTTTTGTTTAAGCTCAATATAACTTTTCCTTGCTCGACAATCAAAAGAACTCGTTTTATGTGGTCGCCCACAATTTGCACATTTTAGTTGTTGTTTATCAACATTGACGGATTGCTATTAACATTCTGCAGTAAGGCGATTTTCTGCACATATACTATATACATTTTGTATCTAAATGACATTTTTTTAGCTCCATGACCATAAGTCTGACAATTAAAACATCTGATCAAACCTCGAGTTTTGATTTTGTAAATAATCCACTTCACAATAGTATAATTAATTGCTTTCGCTTTTGTTCTTAAATCAGCTAATTTAACTGTGTTTTAGGTGAAATAAATTATAAATGTTTTTTTACTTTGATATTTTAATGTTTTAATTGCCATTTGTTTTAATTGCCATCTATACAACTATCGAAACCAAGTTTTATAATTTCATTTTTTACAAAATTACAATCAACATTGTTATCTAAACCGTGTAACACAAATTTGAATGGAATTTCGGTGGATACTTCATGACTGAAGAATTTCCATTTATTTGTAGTATCGGTCATGTTTTCATTTTCTTTGGCTAATGATGCGAAGATTAGATTATAAACTTCCAGTGTGTTACAAATTATTTTCGTGCCTATACTACAATTTTTTAGATAGTAATCTTTAAATTTACCGTATTAAGCTTTTGATGGATTTCAGTAGTAGTTCGCATACATGTATTTATAGGTGGTAAACGTAACTTTTTAATTAAGTTGCTTTCTGCCTGAAGATTAGTACCTCCTTTATCCATTAATTCGTTATCCATTAATTGGCTTAATGGAAGCAAATCTATTTGTTCTGCTCATGGTGTTTGGAGCAGATAGAATAGAATAGAATTTATTGACATTATTTTTTTACAGTATTGTGGTCTAGTCTTATAATAATTATATGTTGTACAAGTTTATTTATTTTTAATCTTGTGAGTTTAAATTGTTGGTTATTCTGTTTTTGAGTTCTTTAAATTGTTACAATTCTTATTTTTAATTTTTTTTTTTTTAATTTTTTATTATGACTCTTGCGTCAGGAGTGCTAACATTAGCGTTTTTAGCATAAGCTATAACAAGGCTTAAAACTAATAAAACACTTAAAACTAGAAAACACTTAAATCTAAATAGGCTACTTTTATAAATTTATCATTTTTTGAGCTACATATATTTTTTAGGTTATACTTTGTTGTTTTATGTATGTTAAGCAAAACTCAAATAGGAATCCGAGGGATTATCCTCTCAGATTTTTATTTGTGTTCCGACCATATAAGTAGAAATTTGAAAGCATGTGAGTGCTATCAACTTCTGAGAATTCAGCAGCAGAATTTTGGTTAATTACTACAAGTGGTGAAAGATAAAATTTATCTATTAAATTATCGTTACAATTATTAACAATGTATTCTTCGAAAATTGAATTTATTGAATTATTAGGATGGTTTGCCATCTTATTACAATATTTTATTTGTTGTTTTGACATATAATGAGTTAATGGTTCTATATTCGCTTCGTTGTATAAAAAGTTATTAGAATATTTTTTATTTGTGCTTTGGAAGTTTTTATTTAGACAAAGTCTTAGAATTTTTCTCTCAAACATTTGAAACTTTTTGATGTATCTTGTTGAAGACGTAAACCAGATCGGAAACGCATATGATAATATCGGCCTTATTAATTGCTTGTACAGTAGTAATTTTGTTTTTGTCATTAAGTCTTTATGTCCTAGTAGTGGCCTTAATAATCTAAATGAATATATACTTTTTTTTAAAGTTCCTTTAATGTGGTTATTAAATTTTAATATTTTATTAAAATGAACACCGAGGTATTTAATTTTATCCTTTAAAGGTATTTCATCATTTCCTATTTTTAAATATAGCTTTTTACTCTTTTTTTTTGGTGCTCTACCAGCTGAGTTTCGAAAACAAATTAATTCGGATTTATTGGTATTAATGTCAATACCCCAATTATTATAATAAATTTTAATTTTAATATGCTTTTTATTTGTATTTCATCGTCTTCGGACGATTGCAATTCACAAAAATATCGCTTAAATTTGATTTAAGTACTTTTTTAAGAAAATTAAAAGTTGCTTTCACGATTCAAGGTGTGCTTTATCTTTTACAGTCAGAAGAGAAGAACTGTGAAGAAAAATAATAAGCAGCGAGTTGCTGTTTTCTTAACATTCGACTCGCCTAATAGCGATGCGACTTACATCATACCAAATTATTCGTCGGTCGAGTCGAATGGCGAGGCGAGAGACGAGTCGAGCGGCGACTAGCGAGGCGAGAGTTGAGTCGACTTCTATCATATGGTTGAATACTTTATTCACCCACACTAAGTCTATTAATTCTGCCTCAAACGACATGATTTATTTCGTTTTTGTTGATTTTATATAATAAAATTTTAATAATTTAACGCAGTTTAAAAGCCGTCAAGTTTATCTCCGGTATGAGATAAAATCTTTTTTCAAAATTTTAAATTATACACTTTCGCGTTATTGGCACTGATTTTATCTTGGCGATACTATTAACTTAAAAAAATTAAATACAATTTTTTTTAAAGATTTCTTTAAATTTTATTACTCGTACGACGTGTGATCACACACGGCTCGTATAATTTTGTATATGTATGTATCTAACTATGTTAATTAAATACAATATTCTTTTTATTACGAGTACGTCATGAGGAATTCAAAATTAAATTTTAATATGATTTGAAATATTTGTAATTCAATTTATATCAGAAACGTTTTTTTAGATTTACGATAAAAAAAAAATTAATATTTAAAAACAATCTTTGTCTTTTTGTCCGAGTCGTCCTTTTATTTTTCGGCTTTTTGTTTTATGTAGGCATTATATCGCTGTCCGTATTTTAGTTGTTCGATTTTTTATTGTCAGTTTTTGTCTATATATCGGCCTTTTGTCCGAGCGTATACGTACAAAACTCAAAATATCTAAAAAAATCTGATTCTTTTATAAAAAATGTAAATTAATTGTAGTATTACTTAATCTATAATGGCTCTCCTACAGCGGTTGATCTTATTTTCAAATAAGATTTTTCCGGCTACAAAATTGTGATTAAAAACTTTAAATCACTATTCAAAAAATCAAGGTTTTTTTTTGTTTATAATATTGGAATTTCAAATATATTGATAAAAAGGTTATCTTACTTTATTTAAAAAATTTCATACAACGCAATTTGAAAGTGGGTATGATACTTACAAAAATGTACATACATGGCCGAAAAACGAGCTATAGAAATATTTGCAATGAATTGGAAGAAATGTAGGACACCGGTAGGCTTTCTAACATATCAAAAAACATCTATACACAGACTGGGACTATCAGCAGACCAACTGTGGAGATTTTGTAAAGACGAGGTCGAGATAACAGAAAATAATATTATGTGAATGCTTAGGCGCTAGCGAGAAAACGAATATAATACATTATTATACCCTCAGAATCGTGGAATATGGAACTTAAGCAGCTTCACTGTTTTAGGACTGGTCTGTGCAGTCACTCATAATTAGAAGATGCAAATTATAATAAGCCGTATAGCTGCAGTGGTCCTCCCTGTAAAATCGAATACAATCTAATTTAACATTAGATTATAAAAATAAAAATAAAAAAAAACATTTTTTAAAAATACTTTCCTTTATAAATAGTAATATGCAACTAAAAATTACTAAATAAGAATACTAAAATTATATAATCTTACATTCTTGTATATAGACTCTATATATATTATAGAGTTTCAGTAATGGTCAATAATAGCGTTAACTGCAAATGTACTAGATTAGAGATTCAGTAGAAGTAAAGTATAGTTAATGGGAAGTAGACCCTTTTTTCAGGCCCGCAAATGACCAATTTTTCAGACTCCCAAATGACCCACGTTGTCCCAAATACTACCATTACTTGCCCCAAAGATATCTACTCTTCCAGACCTTTAATTTGATACCCTACATGATTTTTTTTTCATTTTTGGCCCCATTTTTTAGGGGCTCCACATGGTCCTAGTTACCCGAAACACTACCCAATGAGATGTACTCATCAAGACCTTTAATTTGATACCCCACATGACTTTTGAGAAAATAGGCCAAACCCCCCGCCCCCTCGAAGGGCCATGAAAGTTTTTAAAGTACCGAGTGGTTAATAACACGAGCTTAAGTTTCAAATTTGAGTTAAATCGGTAAAGCCGATTAGTAATTTTCTGGGAGCTATACCCAGGTGAGGAAAACATGAATTGTAAATTCAATAAAAGGAAAGTAAAAAAAAATTAAAATATGAGTGTATATAATTATATTTTCAACTATTTTTTCATAAATACGTAATTTTTTAACTTAAAATTTCATCTAACAAACAACTACATTTAAATTCAATTATTTCTTACCGTCTATTATTAAATTAAATTATTTTTAAATTGAATTATTTTAAATCAGTGTTATATAAAAAAAAAAATCCAATATTTAACTAAAAAAAACAATTTTAATATTTAGTACGTGATTATTTTCTCTAAACAACAATTTCCAATATATTGACCGGAAGATATTTCAAGCTATAATAAGAAAATCTTCTACAAATATTTCAAAAAAGAAAATAAATTATAAGGAACTATAAATTAATGGTTTTACACGAATGCTTCTTTTTATGACTCTTAAAAGTTTTAAAAAAATTTAATTCCTTGTATTCAAACGAAAATTTGTATGCACAACGTTAATAGGTGGAAACCGCTTCTAAAAGAATTATTTTGTCTATATTTCAAACCCTTATAATTTAATAATTTATTTCAAATGCGGCCCTTGGGGATAGCATAACAAAATATGAAAAAACCTCAAATTTTAAAATTTTGTTAAACTTTTATAAATTAATTTCCAACTGAAGCACCTTTTGGTTGTAACCTGCGTGACTAAAAATATTTAAAACCTTAATATTTCATATTGTAGATATTCAAGTTATAAAAACGAGGTTTTTTCAATAAGTTTTTGGAAAATGTTCTATTTGAAACATTTTAAATAATTAACTTTTATTATAAATATAAACTATATCAAGTAAAAATATATAACAGAGAAATTTAGATCTAATTCAGAGCGTTTCTTCAGTTTTGCCTGTCATAAATATTCAATAGTTTGTAATGACTTTTCTAAAATATTATAAATAAAATAGTCTCTTATTTACAATGTTGGGTGGTTTGTAAAAAGTATTGAAGTTAATTTATTTAAATGGTTACAAACAGTTTACTAAAAAGTTTTTTTCAAAATTATGTAAAATGAAAAGAACTAAAATAAATTTATTATATTTTTTTCTTATAAAATGTCCAAAAATTGCACAAATTTATTTAATACCAAAATTATTAAAACTTTTTAGAATACTATGACATCTACATCGTCCAAATATATAAAGTTATAGTAATAACTTTGTTAATTCTTATGAATACTTGAAACTTTTCAATAAATCCTCGTTAACAAAACATTATTTCCATATATGTATATATAAAAAAACACATGTGTTAAGTTTTGTATAATAAAATATTATTATGAATTTCTAGGGAAACATGAAAAATTTGCCTACAAAAATATTATAATTTCGTCAAGATACTAAAATTATAACCGAGAATGTAAAATTATGTAAACGTGCTTAACTTAACATTTATTTTAAAAATATATTAAATAATTTTTGTTCTGCTTTTATTAAAATAAAATATTATTTTTAGTTAAACAAAAGTTTGGAGTGATTATTTATGCCAAGATTTGGATACAGTTTATTAGCTCAAATTAAATTACTTTTAGTTTCTCATTCACCAGTATACGCATAGTGAAAATATTCGGGTTATCTGTTCTGTTATCTATAAGTGTCAAAATTTAAACGGAACATTCATTATGTGGTGTGTGTGAAATAAATGAATTTTTGTGGTAATACATATAGTAATACAAAACCTTTCAGATTTTACTTTTTTCGAATATTGTCTTCAAAACGAATCGAAAAATAATCTATAAAACTTCTAATTCTAACTGAACAGAAAAAGAAATGATTCTCATTTTCATTATAACAGACAATATTCATAATATTAAGTTACTTTATTATTTGGTAATTCATTTTCAATATATGTACGAGGTTATTTACTCACTTATAAAAAAAAAAAATTATCGTCTACATCTACACGATGACACACAACACACAACGGACAAGACATTCGTCAAAAATTATTAGAATGCAGACAATTTTCAATGAGACCACTAGTATCCGCGTTTCAACAGCTAAAAATACTTTAAAACTTTTAGGTGATTCAATATTTTATTTTTTCGGAAAAAGTTAATAAAACTTTTGCTATATGAAAACAATTAGTTAAACAAAAAGTTTACGTAAATAAAAAATTGTAAACAAATTTACAAAGAGATTTACAAAATAAATGGAAGATTAAAAAAGAAAAATTATTATTTATTTTATAGAATTTTGTAGAAAATAGTAATTTTCTTAAATAATAATTGTCTTGATTTATTCTCTTAAATAAGAAAATACGTAATTTTTGAAAAAAAATATAATACATATAGAATAGCATCTCAAATGGATATTTTGATTCGGAAATCTTGCCTAGAAAATTGTAATGAATTTGTATTATTTTAGAAATAATATTTCCAATATTTTTTTTTTTAAATATAGCACGAAAAAACATTGTATACCAAAAATACTCAAACCGACCTCAAATAATAATTGATAATGAATTACAAATAATGTATATACAGCAATTTAAACATCTTTAACGCATGATTGGAGATTGGAGCAGGGATGATATTTTAGGTACAATTGTACTTTTTTTGGTACAATTAGAAATTCAAAAATACATTCGGAAAAAAGTACATTTGAGGTACATTTTAAAATTTTATTCCTTTAGAAATTTAATTTTCCATAAAATTATGAATTCTGCCCAACTAGTTAAAATTATACAGAACTCGTAATTTTATTTAACTAACTTAACTGGGATAACCTTACAGGGATAAACTTAATGCGAGCAAAATCCGCTTGTTGGGAAATTTTTTTAGCGTGATTTTTTTGTAGTTCTCAATGACAACGACAACTACAAAAAAAACAACCACTAAACTGTCACCGATTACTGAAATGTTGTCTATAGATTTTTTTTACTTGAATTCATTTGAAATTTGAATTGGTTTTTTTTTACTGGTGAAATGTGACAAAGTTTTTTTTTACTTGAATTTGAATGAACTGAAGTGAAGGTGTGAAGATGGAAAAGTAAGTTATTATTTTAATTTAATTTATGGAAATAATTCTTATAACTTGAAATTTCCAGGTGGTTAATAAAAAAGCCCTCAGTAAATATTACAGAATTAGAATTAGAACCACCAGTTTTACAGGAAGAAGAAATTTCATATTCAACAAATATAGAAAACTTAACATGTAGCGATAGCGACGCAAATAATGAGTGAGCAAAATATTTCCATTATAATTATTTTTCGACATTTTTGATCCAACTATTTCTGACTAACTTTTAACTAATTTTTTACTAATTTAATATAATAATTAAATTTAAATTTATAGGGCAGCAGAACCAAAAATTAAGAAGAAAAAAAATAAAACTAAAATTGTTTTTAAAGAAGAATGGAAACAACAATATAAGTGGCTGGTGCATGAAAATAGCAAACAAGGAAAGAGATGTATTGTTTGCAATAGTTCTATATCTGGTAATAAAACACATTTAGAAAGACATGCCTTAAGTGACTACCACAAAAATGCAATTATTGCGGCCAATATTAGTATTCCTATTCAAAATATGCTCCCATCTGAAGAATTACAAGTTATTTCTCAAGAAGCTAAAAAATTAGAAGTAACTTTAAGCTTATTTATTGCTGAGCATAATTTACCATTTACGGTTTTAAATCATTTAAACATGTGCTTAAAAAATGCAATAACAGATTCAAAAATCGTAAAAAAAATGAATATCCATAGACTAAAAGGCCAAAAAATAATTAGAAACTTGACAGGACCAGAAAATACAAGATTAATTACACAAATTACCAATCAACAATATTATTCTATTGTGATAGATGAAAGTACCGACAGTACTATGTCAAAAAATCTTGCTGTTATTATCAGAATTTTCCACGAGCAATGTCATGATAAATTTTTATCACTTGTCCCAGTTATTGATTCTACAGCACAGGGAATTTTTGATTCTCTGTTACAAGTTTTAAAAGATAATAACATTCCATTGAAAAATATGATTGGATTTACTGCTGATAATTGTTCAGTTATGATGGGTAAAAATAATGGAGTTCAAGCTAAACTAAAACAAATTGCTCCAAAATTGTTGGTCAATGGTTGTGTTTGCCACAATATTAATTTAATGTCTATGGCAGCAGCATCTGCATTACCAAATACAATTGATAAATTCATAAGAGAAATCAATCATCACTTCTGTAACAGCGCTAGCCGAAAAGCTGAATTTATCAAGTTTCAAGAACATTTTGGTTCTGAACTACATACAATTTTAAAATATTGTGCAACACGTTGGCTATCACGACAGGTTAGTTAGATTTATTTTTAAAAATAATATAATAATAAAATATTTTAGGCTTATATTTGTTCATATTTTTTTTTATATCATAACAAATTTTAATTAATTTTAAATTTCTGAAAAATAATAAAATTTGTTTCTTATTTGTAGTTATTTATAGTAGATCTAAATTTATTGTTAGTACACTTATTTTCGTTTTTTTGATTCTACAAAGCTGTTAACTAAAATATATTTTAAATATTTTAGGCAGCTATTGATCGAATACTGGAACAGTGGATTTCATTAAAATATTATTTTAATTTAACTGATTTCGAAGCAGGATTTGGCAATGAAAATATTAGTTTTATCGCCAACAATTTAAATTCTAATTTAATGAAAATGTTTTTTTTGTTCTTGTCATATGTGCTAAAAATTATAAATGGTGTTAATATAGAAATGCAATCAGAACAACCTAGAATGCACATTTATATCTCTAGAATGGAATATTTATTTAAACACATTGCAAGAAATTTTTTAAAAAAAAATATAATAAATAATGAAATAAAATCTATAAATTTGAATGAAAACCAATTGTCATTAAATGAAATTTATTGTGGCACTGAAGTTGAAATATTTTACACGTATGAAAATGTTTCAGAAAATGACATAGCTGAATTTAAGTCAAAAGTCAAAAAATTTTATCTGACTTTCTGTGAAGATTTAAGAAAAAGAATAGATTTTGATAATGAAGTGCTAAATTTATTGCCTAAATTTGTCCCAAAAAATGTATTATCTGGTGAAACAAATAGCATTTTACAAATAATTATAAAATTATTTCCTGATCATGAAGTAATTAAAGCTGAAAAGATCAATGATGAATTTAGAACAATTGCAGATTATCAAGAATTAAAAAAGTATGAAAACGCAACAATTTCAGAGTTTTGGGCCGAAGTTGGTAAAATTAAAAACGAATTGAATGAATTTCTGTTTAGCAATATATATCGTATTATGCAGGGATTATTATCAATACCACATTCGTCTGCAAATGTTGAAAGAATATTTTCTATTCAGAATTTAATTAAAACAAAATGCCGAAATCGTCTGCAAGTGCAAACTTGCTCAGCTTTAATACAAACGAGAAATTTAATTAAATACAGTTCCTGTCATAGTTTTGCAATAACAAATGATCTCATCAATAAAAATTTATTAAATAATTTAAATGATGATGAATTAATTGAATAATTCTAATTTATATTTTTAACATTAATTCTTTATGATAACATTGCAAGTCAAATTGGTCCTTTTCCCAAGTCTGCTATTTGGGAAAATGGCCGATTTGAGTTGGAAATGTTATACTAAAATATTTATATTTGTTTTGTATTTTTTAAGCAAGGGAAGAACCCTTTTTTGTTTATGTTTTTTTTATAATAATATATTAAGCAAGGGAAGAACCCTTTTTTGTTTATTTATTTTATAATAAAGATAATTAATTATATATTAAAATATATAAAAATGTATCATTTAACCAATTTTTAGGTTTTATTAGTTATTTATAAAAAAAAGTACAATTTAGTACATTATGATTTTTTTTTTTTGTACAATTGAAAATGCTCTCATATCAACCCTGGATTGGAGTAGTATCAACAAAAAACAAAAGGAATTTTTAGATATACAGTGACTTAACATAAAAAGAGATATGAAAGTGCCTAAGTCTTTGAGTTTTACAGATTTTAGATCAATTTTGGTTTGTTAGTATATGTATGAATTTGGTATATTTTTTTAATATAAATATCACAACGCTAAAAAAAGGAGCTGTAAAATTTTTTATAAAAAGCTTTGATGATTGTTATCGGTACATTGTAGGAAAGTTATCAATCAACTGAATGTAGAAAATGTACAATGAATGTCATGCAGACATTGAAGTAACAAAATTGTGACCCCACAAATGTAAAAATGTACCTGTTGCTGTTCCTTGTAGAATGACCATTTTTCCATATATATTTTTTTATATGAACCTAAAAATAAAATGTTAAAATTAAATAAAAATACGCTTACCTTAGGATTCCCTGAAATTTCCTTAATATATATGGCTATGGGCCAGCCATGATTTTTATTTCCATTTATAAATTAATTATATATAATTTTTATTATATATAGATTAAATTATATTTATGGCCAATGGCCGGCTTAATAATGAAAAAAAAATATGGAATAGGTATTGCCAAATTAATAAAATAAAAATTAAAATTCATTTGCAAAAGAAAATTCGCGAGAAAAATCAAGTGCGCGAAATCGATAATTAGTATCGATTTTAAAAATTGGGGGTAGTTAGGATTTTGTTAGGGAAATCCGAGGTGGAGCAGAAAGGGAAAAAAGTAAGGCACGGCAAGGAAGAAATATTGGAATGGAATGGGGAAATTGGAAAAAAAAAACTTGTTCACCTTAAATTGACCCATCGGTCAGGAAAGGTGAGCAATGTTTTTTTTGGAAAAAAAAAATAGGATGATTTTTTGGTTTTTGGTTGTCGAGTAATAACTATCAACGAGTTGAGTTGTGTTAAGAGGAGATTTTTTTTTGGGTTTTTTTTTTTTAATAAAAGATAGTATATATGATGTGTAATAGTTCCTAGAAATAATAGTAGTATAATATTTTTTTTTGTATATAGAGTTATTAAGACTTAAAGTTAACTTATTAAATCTTAATTATTAAAAAATCAATAAATGATAATTAATAATAATAAAAAAAAAAAATAACATTAAATAGTGAACTAGCGAAAATATGCTCTATAAAAGTATAAATAGAAAAGATAATTATTATCCATAGAAAATTTTATAGTTAGTGAATTAAAAATAGACTTAATAGTAAAAAGTTCTATAAACAGATTTAAAAATAGAACGTTAACAAAAATTATTTAAATAAATTAAAAAGAAAAAAAAAACCCTTTGGTAAATCAGAAATTTGTTGGTAGTTAGTTAGTTTTTGAGAGTGCTATAAATTTGAAAAAAAAAAACTAAATTTAAATTCAAATTTAAAAATAATTAATATATATATATATTAATACATATATATACATATATATATAAAATCCACGAAAAAAAAACCCCAATATATAAATATATATATATATATATCGAATCGTGGTACAAAAAAAAAAAATATTTAAATTGGTCCAGTGCAACGTCATCAGCGGGATTCCGGCAGCAGATTTTTTTTTATTTTATTTTTGTGTAAATTCTGGTTGTGACGTAATCGTCACATATATATAAAATTATAAAATTTTTTTTTGTGTGTAGATTTTTTTGTTGTAGCATTGGTTTTAGAGATCCACTTTCATGACATGTCACGTGAGGAGGTATCATTAAGAGGTATGTTGGAAATATCCATTAAAATGTAATAAATATTATAAGTAAATTTCTTATTATTTAAATTAAAATTCTTTTAAAATCATATTAAAAATTAAAAATATATATATATATAGAAACAGGCTAATTTGAAAATTAATATATTTAAAAAAAAAATAGTAATCAAGATGAAAATAAAAATATTTGATTGTTATTCTAAAAATAATGAAATGCCTAAAATTATGCCATAATTTAAAATTTGAATACAATAAATAAAATAAGAAAACAACCAGAATAAATAAATAATTATTAATTAAAATAAATATATATATATTATAACGTTTTTAAAAAGAAAAAATTACGTTTTATTATTTAGGGTTTGGGTTGGGTATTATTTTCAGCTGCAAGAAACCGCTAAAGATGACTGGCTAAACCCCTAAAAAATCGCTAAATGTTGATTATGTAAGTATCCCTGTCCTTCTGCCCAGATCTTTTGCTGTTAATATTTTATTAATATTAATTATGGAGAAGTGAAGGGCTTTGCTGATTTGAACGTGAGTAGGATCGTTTTGGTTGACCCACGCCCCACAGGCTGAGGTATTAGCTGGCAAAACTCTTGGAGGAAGTCCCAAAACGATTCAGGAACACTACGGATTAATAAAATTTGGTCTTAATAATTATTGTGATGTGTTTTGTTATCGGTCATTCTAGACCTGGCGCCCGTCGTCTTTAGTGTTCTAACTTTATAAAAAAATTCCTCCATGGTCATAGGCTAACCACTACTGTACCATTAAGTAGTTGGTTACAAAATATGGTATTTAAAAAAAAAAACATACAACTAATTTCAACATTAGTGTTACATTTTACCCAAAAAGTAAAAAATCTTAAATCGACATAAGTTACTTTAACTTTTAATGCTTCTAGGGATAGCCCTCCTCTCAAACTATTTATGACTCTCACCCCGGTGAAAAAAATTTAGATATGTTTATGCTATCGCAATATTAAAAGCAACTAAACTCGTAGATGTGAGTATATGCATTTGCTTAAACATCTTATAGGTAATATTTTTCTAAAGGTAAATAATCTTAAGTCTAAAAATCCTTCCATTATTCTAGTTATTTGGTTAAAAATATTTTGGTAAAATATCTTAAGTCTACTCAAATATGTAAATTTATCGATTAAGTAAAATTGCTTAAGTTAACCTAAGTCACTTTACTGCAACATAATTAAAATATGTATTTGTAAAGCTTAAATCGACATAAGTTGATTTTCCCACTGCTGTAAGTGGTGCCCGTTCCAGCCTGTATTCCAGCTTTGCCTTGGCACCAAACTTCAAGAATAATTAGTCTTAAAAAAAAGTAGGAAAATTTAATAAAGAGTATTTATAAAATGTCAAGTTTTCTGATTTTTAACAAGCGTATAAATATAGAAAAAATATAATTGAAGAATTCATTTAATATCAAAGCCAATATAATTAATAGAAACACTATTAGCATAACTTAAATAATAATATAAAAAATTAATATAAAAACTATATAAATAATATGAATAACACAAATAAAAATAATCTATACATATATATAAAAAAATTAAATAAAATCAACCAATTATAATAATACATTAAAAGCAGACGGCGGCATGCCAATGTTTTTTTGTAGTATAAAAAATAATAATTTATTAAATAAAATACTATTTGAAATTGAAAAAAAAAAAATTGAAATTATAATCTAAGGTCGCATTTGCATCATCTGGATTGATAATCGTTGAAGATAAAAAATTGAAAGAAAAAATGTGATGTAATTACGAAATAGAGTCTAAACTCCTTCTTTCTCGAAGTTCGTGGAGAAAGGATAAGAGTATGTCAAAAAATAATTTCGTTTTACATTATGTGAAACAGAACAATTTATAAAAACCATGATAAAGTAGCAACATCTGAAAAGGTCCTGTTACCATATCATCGGTGGAAAAAAAATTGTAAGGAAAATTTATCGAAAACAATATAAAAAAAATCAAAGTGATCTATATTTAATTTGGAGTTCTATTTTTTTTTTTGAATAATGAAAAAAAATGATGAAAAGTGACAATTTAAATTACGTAGATTTCAAGTACAAAATTAAAAATAAACAAAAAATTTAATTTAAAATTAAATTTATCCAATTATTATCATAAACATATTTATATATTACTACAGTGTAGACTAGAAAAGTAAAAAAAAAATCTATATATTTGTTAAGTTATAAAGAACTTAATATTAAACTAAATATTGAAGTAAATTTTTGTTATATAGTAGTATAATTAAGGACTAAGGACCAATTTTTTTTTTTTTTATTTGAATAAATTATAAAATTATTTTTTATTTGAATAAATTATAAAATTAATTGTACATGATTGAACGAAAGATGGTTTTTATTTTTTTTCTTTACAATATTATTAAAATTGATTTAATCTTTAGTAGCTTAACAATGAGAGGTTGCTAATAATTTAGATTGGTGGTGATGATGATTTTAGTTGGTATTGTAGGATGAATAGGTTGCCATAACATCTGGCACAGATCTTTATGATGGTCGCATGCAAATATAACATTCAGAATTCAGCATGAATTTTTTTGTTGGGAACATGAGTGATGTAAATACCCACTCCAACGACGAGCTAAGCCTTTGCAAGCATACCGACGTCACGATATCTTGGTTTCCGCTACATAATTTGTAATGATTTATTAAATTTAACAAGGCCGCAAAGAAATATGTTCAATTGCGAAACGAATTATGTAGAGAATAACAGTTGCTGGATATACAACAAATTTTAAAAAGATTCAGTTGCCACGAGTAAACAATTATTCTCCGCCGCTACCAGTACCACGTAGTGCTAAATTTTGTAGACCTAGAACCCGAACTAAAGAAATCAAACGTACTAATACTCCTTGCCAATAATTTTTTTCTTGTTTAATAAGTCGCAAGTTATCATCGCAATAGTTGTGTCTGTTTTTAGACGCAACTCCAGTTCTTCCCATACCAGAAAACATTTTAAATGTTCTGGATTTTTCTCATGTAATAAAAGTATTATTCAGTAATGGTCGAAGATTATTTATTTTGATTTTCGAACAGTTTGCAGCAAAAACAAAACAATGAATCCGTAAGAAGTGAATATTGTAACCAATTCCTATGAATTACTTAACCATTACTAAGCCTTCTTTTGTATTGATAATTTGAAAATTTTCGATTATTGAATCACTTGAGTATGAAATGTCATGTATGTTTTGTTTTGTGACCAATTTGGAAAAAGTTCTCGGAATCATATTTATAATAAAAGTGGTAGGTTTAAAATCAAACGCCAATATGCTTAATTTTAACATTTACATACTTTAAAAAAGACAGCTTTAAAAATAAAAATGAACATGTTTGAAAATTCTTACACGTGATTTTATTTGTCACTTTGGTTTTTAATACAAACCACGGATTAAAAAATATGAAATCGGCGGACCACCGAATAAAGTTTCGGTATAACAAAAAATAAAATATTTATTTGATTCAATATAACAACAACTTATTTAATTCAATTTTCAATATAAATTTAATATAAAGTCAATTAAAAATTAAATTACATTTCATGGTGTTAATAAAATAATGTTACAGATCTCTTACACATTTCTAGAATTATAATTTCACATTTCTAGAATTATAATTAATAATATGATTATAATAATAATATGATTATTTAATGAGAGGGATGATGTTGCATTTCTGATGTCAATTTATTAATATCAGGAAAAATACTTGATAATTGAACGAACTATTTTCTATTCCAAATACATTTTTATAACAAAACAAAATAACTGAAGGCTTGCTGGACTTGTGTAGTTAATAGAACTAATTTGCATTAAAAATAAATTGTGTATATATAGTTATATCAGTTTTATATTAAATATTGATCGGGCTACCAAATTTTATTCAAATTTAATGATTTTTTAAAAAAAATTTCATATTTTGAAAATTTCAAAAATAGTTATTGAAGGAAAAAAAAAAACTATTTTTTTTTTCATTACTAACAATGAAACTAATTTTAACAACATATTTAGTATTATTTTTACATTAATCATTTTTTCCTACACGGACCACTTAAAAAGAGTCCGCGGACCACTAGTTTAAGAACCGATGTGTTACAGAATTTAGTGAATAGTGGTGAAATAGTTTTGAGTGCTATTAATAATGTTAGCGATAAAGGAAATGCTCGGAACTAAAAAGTAAGTAAAATATTTATGGTGTCAAGTTGATTAAAATTATATTATTTCTAAGAAATTTGATATTTGTTCCAAAAATTTTTTCTATTTTTCATTTCCTAGAATTTTTTTTATTATATTAGTACGGCCGCATATTTAGTTAAAATTAAACATGTTAGCTCTTGATTTTAATCTGCGTGCTTAGTAAATGAATTTTGAATTAGAATTTAAAAATTAAGCGTTACATGTTAGATTCTAACTGGAAATTGATTTAGTTTAAAAACGATAGGTTTAAAATCGAAAGCTAACACATTTAATTCTACTGAAATAATATTTATTTTACAAGTTGGAGGAATATTATTCCAAAATATTTATATTTTTAACACTTGGTAAATATTTGGTAGCAAACCTACTAGTAGTAGTCTATATTTTTATAAAAAATAAATAAAATTAAATGTAAGTCTTATCTTTCAGATTGTGGTGTAACTTTCCGAGTTTTAAAATATTTGAAAAGATGATATTGTGAGTGCTATACCACATATGGGACGTCCTGTACAGTTCCCCAAAAGTTGTTTATGTGGAGAAAAACAAAAGTATGTTCAACTATATTAATGTAATTTTGTATCTAAATTCTTTCTTTACATCATTTTAGTTTGAAATTGACGACGAAACAATGACTCAAACATCAAAAGTGAATAATTGGTTTAACAATAACCGTGTATGTAATAGGTCAGGACCCTCAACACCTTCATTGGATAATAGTGAAGGTATCGTATAACTAATGAAGGTATCGTATAACGTTTTACAATTAATGCATTTTTATATTTGCTTTGTTTTTCTTAATTACAGTCTATTTCAATTTTACTGAACTGCAACGCATGAGGAAAGAGTTTAGTTCAATATTATGAAGCGAATTCTTTCTTTGGTAATAAGCAACGAGAAGAGCTTATAAATATAATTGTGGAAGATGTTATTTGTATTACATAAAATTGAAGCCTGATCATTTTCCAGTTATAGTGGATGAAATAATAAATTTATTTCCAGCTGAACAAGATAGTTATGTAAGTTTCTTAAAAACGATCCATATATCTTTTTATAATTTGTTTGCATATTATAGAATTACTACTTTATTCCACGTCAACCTGGAAAAAATCCTGGTGGCAAATGGCACTTTGGGCAATTATAGGTGCTATTTCGAATGCACCAAATGTGCCTCCATTTTTAATCGGGTGTTACTGTGGTCCCTCAAAGCCTGAATCGATTAATGACTATTTAAATCAATTTGTAAGTGAAATTATTACACTAAAAAAAAACGGAGTTCGGACTAAATATGGCACCAAACCATTTGATTTGAGATTGGTTATATGTGATACTCCTGCGAGGGCATACATCACTGGCACTCAATATCATACTGGGAAAGAGAGTTGTCCAAAATGTTGTCAAATTGGTAGAACAATAGAAAACTAAGAAAGAAAGTCCCAAACTAAGAAAGTCCCAAACAAATCTAACATATTAAAAAGACTCGCGGGATGTTAATTTTTTTAATTGTTGGCTATAGTAAGTTTAACAATATATTTGTTTTGTTTAAAAATACTAAGTTTCTTCAGTTTAAAAAATTTTAAAATAAATTTCAATTTATTTTCAAATATTGAATTTGATATGAAAAAAAAAAAATGAATTTTAAATGAAAAACATTGAATTTTAAATGAAAAACATTGAATTTTAAATGAAAAAAATTGAATTTGAAATGAAAAAAATTGAATTTGAAATGAAAAAACTTGAATTAGAAGTGAAAAACTTATAATATAATGTAATATATAAATAAGTTTTGTCACTATTATAAATCATTAAAATTAAGAAATTTGTTCCTATTTATTATAAATTACTAAAATTTGTTCCTATTATAAATTAACTGATGAAAATCAGTTAAAATAAATAAAGCTAAACAATATTTAAAAGCTGCTCACAAAAAAATATTATTAAAAATAAAAAAAAATATAAAAGGCTGTTATAATAAAAGGGTTTTTTATTTATATAAAAAATCCTTTACAAAAATTATAAAATTAATCAAAATATATACAGTTTTTAAAACTGCTGCAATTTTGGAATACTTTTTTTTTTGGTAAACATAGCCGTTTAGTAGTATCAGAGTGTCCGGCTAGCGTAATATTAAACCAGCCGATTACGTTTATTTTGAAAACGGCTCAAGCTGCAGTTTTTTTTATTAACAGCTGCAATTAGCTGAAGTTTTGCTGCAATTATTGGCATACTTTTTATTTTGGTAAACTTAGCCGTTTAGTAGGATCAGAGTGTCCGGCTAGCGTAATATTACGCTAGCCGGACACGTCTTTCTTGAGAATGGCTAAAGCTGCAATTTTTTTATAAACGGCTGCAATTAGCTGCAATTTTGCTGCAATTATTGGCATACTTTTGACCTCGTCTGGCTAAAGTGGTCGGGCTAGCGTAATAGAGCTTAAAATCAAAGACATTGTAGTTTCCTCAATAATTCGGTCTTATTTTTTTGTACAAATTTTTGATCTCTTTCCTCAGAAATAGTTCTTAGTTAATTGAAGAAATTTAATTACTAATTATATAATTCATCTTACATTTTTCATTCAAGATTACAAATCACAGAAAATGTCATTGAATGAACGAAAACCACATGCAAGTTGCAAGCAGATGTATTGTATTTGGTTGTCCGATAAATATAAATAGTAAAAGTCATTACGGGGAATATAGTTTTCATAAAATTCCAACGAAACAACAACGTAGGCGGTTATGGTTAAAAGTTTTAGGTAAAACTGAATCAGATATAAAAGAAACATTCATACAGGCACACTATGTTTGTTCAAGACATTTTAAACAAACCGATTTTGGTACTGGTAAAAAATTAATATTTGCAGCAGTTCCATCAATTGATATTGATAATGCAAATTGTTTAACTAGAAAATCTATTTTTCAAGATTATACAGTAAAAAATGTAATATATAAAATATACCATTTAATATAAATTCAAATCTTTTCAAATTTTGCTAATTGGCAAACAATAAATAAATCTGAGTAGTTTACTTGCTTTCATTTAAATGCTAAATTTTATTCCTAATTTAGTGTATATTTTTAAACATTTATAGTACTCAAATCCAGACAGAGAATCAAAAAGAATTTCGAAAATCGATGATATAAATATCGATATACAAGATGAAAAGAATGAAACTATAACAATACCAACTGTTGTTATTGAAGAAAATATTAATTCGTATATTGATCCACATTTGAATAAATTAGAAATATAACAAAATTTAATAATTTTATAACTAATTTATCAATTAAACAAAGTAATCCTCCAGATTTAATTGATAACAATTCTAAAAGAAAGATTCCACGACAATGTACCAAAAAAATTAAAAATGATATAGAATTAAAATCAATCACTACATATGAAGAAGCTTTAGAATATCTCCGGCCCTTGGAAGAGTTTGTTTTAAATAAAGCTAATTTTCGTGCAGCTAATTTTATAAATAATTTGGAAACAATTTTTATAAGTGAACTAAATAAAATCAATAAATAATTCCAACTAAAATTTTATAAATTAAAACTTTGTTGTTGAGGAGTGAGAGCTCTTGGACATGAGTTTGAAGCATGGACATGTAGGAAAATGACAAAAAAGACGCTGTTATTAGGAGGTGCTTGTAAATTCGGAAGCCAAGATACAGGAATCCGAAATCGAGATGCGATTGTAGAGACAATTTTACTAGATCCAAAAGCCTGGTGGGTAAAATTACAACGCATGTATAACGAGTAGATTACTTGTTTGGTATATTGCGTGTATCCATAACTTTGTCACGGAAAATTAAAAAAAGGAGAAGAGCTTAATTTATACAGTAGTAGCGAACTGTTGACCATGGAAAATTTTCACGTGTAGATAAGAACACGCAACGCTAAGTGTATTTGGTTGGAATTCCAAACTAGAAATAATTACTAAAAGTAGTTAACGATTTAGTCACTTAGTGGAAACTACACTACCAAAAACTAAATGAGCCTCCACTAAAATGTTGGGTTTTAATGTTGGATAATATATTATCAGCTCATTGTCAATGTGGTGCAGGTTTATTTGAAACTTGCCGTCATGTAGCAGCATTTTGTTTTGTTCTGGAAAGTATATATCGAGGTTCACGTGCAGAAAGGGTAAGATATTTCTCATGATTTTATTTATTTGCTTATATATATTTTCAAGTATCTGTAACCGATGTTGCTTGTTATTCGCCCAAAGCTCCAGTAAAAAAAAGTTATATAAAAAAGCTGAAGATATAAGTTTTAACTTGAACACTATGGAAACAGGAACGAACAATAGTACCTTATGAAAACTATATGAGCAATAATTACATCTGAGGTCAAAATAAAAATATTCAAAACATTAGAAAAAAATATTTTTCCGGCTGCTATTACAAACTGTTATATTTAAGAAAGGAATTGAGAGTATGCAAAATTTATGCGAAGGCAACTATTTAAAATAATTATCCTTGGAAGAAAACAAAATGAAAAGTCGCGACGAATTGGAAAACTTAGGATGTTTAAAAAGCTTTGAAATAGATTCAAAAGTGCAAAATAAAATTGAAAAATTAACAAGAAATCAATCCAAAACTCCTGATAATATATGGTACGAGCTTAGGAAAGGAACAATAACAGCATCAATAAAGAAATTGGTAGGACAAGTACGATAAATCCATCTAAAAGTCTTTTTTAAAAAATTTGTTATCCTCAACCTTTTTAATTTTATTCCTAATTTAGTGTATATTTTTAAACATTTATAGTACTCAAATCCAGACAGAGAATCAAAAAGAATTTCGAAAATCGATGATATAAATATCGATATACAAGATGAAAAGAATGAAACTATATCAATACCAACTGTTTTTATTGAAGAAAATATTAATTCGTATATTGATCCACATTTGAATAAATTAGGAATAACAAATTTTAATAATTTTATAACTAATTTATCAATTAAACAAAGTAATCCTCCAGATTTAATTGATAACAATTCTAAAAGAAAGATTCCACGACAATGTACCAAAAAAATTAAAAATGATATAGAATTAAAATCAATCACTACATATGAAGAAGCATAGAATATCTCCGGTCCTTGGAAGAGTTTGTTTTAAATAAAGCTAATTTTCGTGCAGCTAATTTTATAAATAATTTGGAAACAATTTTTATAAGTGAACTAAATAAAATCAATAAATAATTCCAACTAAAATTTTATAAATTAAAACTTTGTTGTTGAGGAGTGAGAGCTCTTGGAGATGAGTTTGAAGCATGGACATGTAGGAAAATGACAAAAAAGACTCTGTTATTAGGAGGTGCTTGTAAATTCGGAAGCCAAGATACAGGAATCCGAAATCGAGATGCGATTGTAGAGACAATTTTACTAGATCCAAGAGCCTGGTGGGTAAAATTACAACGCATGAATAACGAGTAGATTACTTGTTTGGTATATTGCGTGTATCCATAACTTTGTCACGGAAAATTAAAAAAAGGAGAAGAGCTTAATTTATACAGTAGTAGCGAACTGTTGACCATGGAAAATTTTCACGTGTAGATAAGAACACGCAGCGCTAAGTGTATTTGGTTGGAATTCCAAACTAGAAATAATTACTAAAAGTAGTTAACGATTTAGTCACTTAGTGGAAACTACACTACCAAAAACTAAATGAGCCTCCACTAAAATGTTGGGTTTTAATGTTGGGTATGTTGGATAATATATTATCAGCTCATTGTCAATGTGGTGCAGGTTTATTTGAAACTTACAGTCATGTAGCAGCATTTTGTTTTGTTCTGGAAAGTATATATCCAGGTTCACGTGCAGAAAGGGTAATATATTTCTCATGATTTTATTTATTTGCTTATATATATTTTCAAGTATCTGTAACCGATGTTGCTTGTTATTCGCCCAAAGCTCCAGTAAAAAAAAGTTATATAAAAAAGCTGAAGATATAAGTTTTAACTTGAACACTATGGAAACAGGAACGAACAATAGTACCTTATGAAAACTATATGAGCAATAATTACATCTGAGGTCAAAATAAAAATATTCAAAACATTAGAAAAAAATATTTTTCCGGCTGCTATTACAAACTGTTATATTTAAGAAAGGAATTGAGAGTATGCAAAATTTATGCGAAGGCAACTATTTAAAATAATTATCCTTGGAAGAAAACAAAATGAAAAGTCGCGACGAATTGGAAAACTTAGGACGTTTAAAAAGCTTTGAAATAGATTCAAAAGTGCAAAATAAAATTGAAAAATTAACAAGAAATCAATCCAAAACTCCTGATAATATATGGTACGAGCTTAGGAAAGGAACAATAACAGCATCAATAAAGAAATTGGTAGGACAAGTACGATAAATCCATCTAAAAGTCTTTTTAAAAAAATTTGTTATCCTCAACCTTTTTAATTTTATTCCTAATTTAGTGTATATTTTTAAACATTTATAGTACTCAAATCCAGACAGAGAATCAAAAAGAATTTCGAAAATCGATGATATAAATATCGATATACAAGATGAAAAGAATGAAACTATATCAATACCAACTGTTTTTATTGAAGAAAATATTAATTCGTATATTGATCCACATTTGAATAAATTAGAAATAACAAATTTTAATAATTTTATAACTAATTTATCAATTAAACAAAGTAATCCTCCAGATTTAATTGATAACAATTCTAAAAGAAAGATTCCACGACAATGTACCAAAAAAATTAAAAATGATATAGAATTAAAATCAATCACTACATATGAAGAAGCATAGAATATCTCCGGTCCTTGGAAGAGTTTGTTTTAAATAAAGCTAATTTTCGTGCAGCTAATTTTATAAATAATTTGGAAACAATTTTTATAAGTGAACTAAATAAAATCAATAAATAATTCAAACTAAAATTTGATAAATTAAAACTTTGTTGTTGAGGAGTGAGAGCTCTTGGAGATGAGTTTGAAGCATGGACATGTAGGAAAATGACAAAAAAGACTCTGTTATTAGGAGGTGCTTGTAAATTCGGAAGCCAAGATACAGGAATCCGAAATCGAGATGCGATTGTAGAGACAATTTTACTAGATCCAAGAGCCTGGTGGGTAAAATTACAACGCATGAATAACGAGTAGATTACTTGTTTGGTATATTGCGTGTATCCATAACTTTGTCACGGAAAATTAAAAAAAGGAGAAGAGCTTAATTTATACAGTAGTAGCGAACTGTTGACCATGGAAAATTTTCACGTGTAGATAAGAACACGCAGCGCTAAGTGTATTTGGTTGGAATTCCAAACTAGAAATAATTACTAAAAGTAGTTAACGATTTAGTCACTTAGTGGAAACTACACTACCAAAAACTAAATGAGCCTCCACTAAAATGTTGGGTTTTAATGTTGGGTATGTTGGATAATATATTATCAGCTCATTGTCAATGTGGTGCAGGTTTATTTGAAACTTACAGTCATGTAGCAGCATTTTGTTTTGTTCTGGAAAGTATATATCCAGGTTCACGTGCAGAAAGGGTAATATATTTCTCATGATTTTATTTATTTGCTTATATATATTTTCAAGTATCTGTAACCGATGTTGCTTGTTATTCGCCCAAAGCTCCAGTAAAAAAAAGTTATATAAAAAAGCTGAAGATATAAGTTTTAACTTGAACACTATGGAAACAGGAACGAACAATAGTACCTTATGAAAACTATATGAGCAATAATTACATCTGAGGTCAAAATAAAAATATTCAAAACATTAGAAAAAAATATTTTTCCGGCTGCTATTACAAACTGTTATATTTAAGAAAGGAATTGAGAGTATGCAAAATTTATGCGAAGGCAACTATTTAAAATAATTATCCTTGGAAGAAAACAAAATGAAAAGTCGCGACGAATTGGAAAACTTAGGATGTTTAAAAAGCTTTGAAATAGATTCAAAAGTGCAAAATAAAATTGAAAAATTAACAAGAAATCAATCCAAAACTCCTGATAATATATGGTACGAGCTTAGGAAAGGAACAATAACAGCATCAATAAAGAAATTGGTAGGACAAGTACGATAAATCCATCTAAAAGTCTTTTTAAAAAAAATTGTTATCCTCAACCTTTTTAATTTTATTCCTAATTTAGTGTATATTTTTAAACATTTATAGTACTCAAATCCAGACAGAGAATCAAAAAGAATTTCGAAAATCGATGATATAAATATCGATATACAAGATGAAAAGAGTGAAACTATATCAATACCAACTGTTTTTATTGAAGAAAATATTAATTCGTATATTGATCCACATTTGAATAAATTAGAAATAACAAATTTTAATAATTTTATAACTAATTTATCAATTAAACAAAGTAATCCTCCAGATTTAATTGATAACAATTCTAAAAGAAAGATTCCACGACAATGTACCAAAAAAATTAAAAATGATATAGAATTAAAATCAATCACTACATATGAAGAAGCATAGAATATCTCCGGCCCTTGGAAGAGTTTGTTTTAAATAAAGCTAATTTTCGTGCAGCTAATTTTATAAATAATTTGGAAACAATTTTTATAAGTGAACTAAATAAAATCAATAAATAATTCAAACTAAAATTTGATAAATTAAAACTTTGTTGTTGAGGAGTGAGAGCTCTTGGAGATGAGTTTGAAGCATGGACATGTAGGAAAATGACAAAAAAGACGCTGTTATTAGGAGGTGCTTGTAAATTCGGAAGCCAAGATACAGGAATCCGAAATCGAGATGCGATTGTAGAGACAATTTTACTAGATCCAAGAGCCTGGTGGGTAAAATTACAACGCATGAATAACGAGTAGATTACTTGTTTGGTATATTGCGTGTATCCATAACTTTGTCACGGAAAATTAAAAAAAGGAGAAGAGCTTAATTTATACAGTAGTAGCGAACTGTTGACCATGGAAAATTTTCACGTGTAGATAAGAACACGCAGCGCTAAGTGTATTTGGTTGGAAACGATTTAGTCACTTAGTGGAAACTACACTACCAAAAACTAAATGAGCCTCCACTAAAATGTTGGGTTTTAATGTTGGGTATGTTGGATAATATATTATCAGCTCATTGTCAATGTGGTGCAGGTTTATTTGAAACTTACAGTCATGTAGCAGCATTTTGTTTTGTTCTGGAAAGTATATATCCAGGTTCACGTGCAGAAAGGGTAAGATATTTCTCATGATTTTATTTATTTGCTTATATATATTTTCAAGTATCTGTAACCGATGTTGCTTGTTATTCGCCCAAAGCTCCAGTAAAAAAAAGTTATATAAAAAAGCTGAAGATATAAGTTTTAACTTGAACACTATGGAAACAGGAACGAACAATAGTACCTTATGAAAACTATATGAGCAATAATTACATCTGAGGTCAAAATAAAAATATTCAAAACATTAGAAAAAAATATTTTTCCGGCTGCTATTACAAACTGTTATATTTAAGAAAGGAATGAGAGTATGCAAAATTTATGCGAAGGCAACTATTTAAAATAATTATCCTTGGAAGAAAACAAAATGAAAAGTCGCGACGAATTGGAAAACTTAGGACGTTTAAAAAGCTTTGAAATAGATTCAAAAGTGCAAAATAAAATTGAAAAATTAACAAGAAATCAATCCAAAACTCCTGATAATATATGGTACGAGCTTAGGAAAGGAACAATAACAGCATCAATAAAGAAATTGGTAGACAAGTACGATAAATCCATCTAAAAGTCTTTTAAAAAAATTTGTTATCCTCAACCTTTTTCAACTAGAAATTATTTAAAAATGAAATCGCACGCATTTAAAATTAATTAGCGCTGGTCTTTTTGTTGATAAAACCCAATCGTATTTTGCCTGCTCTCCTGATGGAGTGTTCGTTTGTGAATGCTGTGGAGCTGTTCCGGTGGAGGTGAATATAATCTGAGAAATGGCGAAAATATTGATACTATTTTAAATAAAAAAGAGTTCTGCTTTATTAAAGCGAAATAGTGCATAAAAGGCATTATAACAAAAACAAAGTTTTTAAAAGTCAAAGAATTTAGAGAAAATTACATCAAATCCATAAACAAACAACAAGAAATACATAGTCCAATCTGTCTTTTTAAAACAGCAAAACGTCAAACAAATTAAATCTGTCAAACAAAACGTACCGTATTATTTACATGTTATACAAATCTATATTTACATTTAGTTGTTATTTATTTATTTATATATTTACATAGTCGTTTATACACTTTATTTATACACATATTTTACTTATTTATACAACAAAATGACAATTGAAATGAAAACACTACAGGAGGTCTCTCTCAGGAGGTCGCTTTCAAGCAAAAAAGACAAACCTAGAAAAATTCTAGAATGACAATTCGAATGAAATATATCCGAACAAACAGCAAAATACTTTAATTTTAAAAATTATAACACATACAATTTACTTAAACATCGTCAAATTGGTATTCTAATCGGAATAAAAAATACTTTAACACCTAAATTAAATCATAAAATAAATGAACAATAGAGATGCTGCCGAAATAGCTATCCTACATTATGATTAAATGTGACAAAATAAAACTACTATATTATACATATATACCCCTCCAAATAATTCACATTTGGATTTGGATTATGTGGAAGTCAGCCATAAAACCTTAATAACAAGTGATTTTAACAGCCACTCACCTAGATGGGACTATACAATAACAGAAATAATACTGGTAAAGAAGTTGAAAAATTCATCGATAACAATATGTATGTGAGAACTACTTCAAAAACCAGAAGAAAACAAAACATATATTTATTATACTGGACATTCCACCTCGCCAGATATGATTATGGTATCTTCTGACTTGGAATCATATTGTAAAAAATCAGTTATCGACGATGAAGGCAGTGGACACATAATGATTTTAACAATTTATTCAATTATTAATTATATCCACAGCAAATCAATACCAAAAACTTTATGGAATATTAAAAAAGCTTATTGGGGAATATTCAACCATCATCAACAAGCTGAAAAATCCAAAAATACAAGTTAAACGCGAATTGTATTATTAACTACGAAAAATTTTAACAACTGACACCGAAAAACTAGAAAAATGGTGCAGAGTAAACAATATGATCATAAAACGCCGATAAAAAAGAATATCAAGTTTTCTCATTAAAACACATAAGTTGAAAACTGCAGTCTACAAATTAATAAACAACACAAATTTAATACAAACATAAGCTCCACATATTTGGGAATATTACGTCAAATTAAGTACTTTCTTTTTAGCATACTTTAATTTAAAAACTTTTAATTAATATTCTTTAAATTTCAGCACAAAAAAAAAAAAAAACATAAATACAAACCAAATTTAAATCACAAAATAGAAAGAAATGAAATTGCTTAGTTGGGAACAATTGTCAAAGCATACTATAATTTATGCAAACTTTAAATTATTTTTTTTGAAAATTCGTTAAAATAGAGAAAAGTGGTTTAACAAAAAACTATTAAGTCATTTTCAACATATAGTATTTTTTAGAGAACGCAATACGGGACAAATGAACGTCCGAATGAATAATGGCCTAACCATGGAAGACTTGCTGGCTTAATTAATTTGAAAAGTCAACGAAAATTCAGGTAAAGTCTTGTTAAAATCTTAATTTAGCCATACACAACATAAGTGGGCTTATGCCTTTATTTCAGTTTTTGAAGTCTTCATTTTGGAAAAATGAATAACAAAAAATTAAAAAAATTAATACAATTAGAATTATTGTTTTTATCATTGGAGGGATTAAATAACTTGAAAAAAATTAAAGATAAATTAAAAAAACATTCTTGTGGTCAATCGCGACAGAAACAAATATTGTTTTTTTTTATTTTATTACTTTCCTTTTATTGAATTTACAATTCATGTTTTTCTCACCTGGGTATAGCTCCTGAACGGCTTGACCGATTTAACTGAAATTTGGAACTTAAGGTCGTGTTATCACCCATTCGGTGCCACATAATTTTCAAAGCCCAGCGAGGGGGCGGGGGCTTGGGCCTATTTTCAAAAAGTCATGTGGGGTATCAAATTAAATGTCTGGAAGAACAGATATTTTCGGGGCAAGTAATTGCAGTATTTAGGGCAACAAGAGTCATGTGGGGGCCTGGAAAATGGGACCAAAAATAATAAACTAGGACCGTGTGGGCCCCCAAAAAATGGGGCCAAAATGAAAAAAAATCATGTGGGGTATCAAATTAAAGGTCTGGAAGAGTAGATATCTTTGGGGCAACATGGGTCATGTGGGGGCCTGAAAAATTGGTCATGTGGGGGCCTAAAAAATTCAGTTTTCTTCACCTGAGCATACATCTTAAACGGCTGTACCGATTTAACTCAAATTTGGAACCTAAGCTTGAGTGCCACATAATTTTCATGGCCAGGCGATGGGGCGTGTGAGGGAGCTATTTTCAAAAAAGTCATGTGGGGTATCAAATTAAAGGTATTGATGAGTACATTTCGTTGGATAGTATTTCGGGCAACGAATGCCATGCAGGACCCCAAAAAATGGGGCCAAAAATAAAAAAAACCATATGGGGTATCAAATTAAATGTCTGGAAGAACAGATATTTTCGGGGCAAGTAATTGCAGTATTTAGGGCAACAAGAGTCATGTGGGGGCCTGGAAAATGGGTCCAAAAAAAAATCATGTGGGGTATGAAATTAAAGGTTCCGATGAGTACATCTTGTTGGGTAATGTTTTAGGTAAAGAGGGCCATATGGGGCCCCCAAAAATGGGGCCAAAAATAAAAAAATATACATATATATATGTATATACAGGGTGTCCCGGTTTGGGATGCTAATCCGTTAAGGGGTAGTTCCTTGGTTAATTATAAGCAAAAAATTGTATGGAAGTGCGGGTGCATTTTTAACACCCACTGAGCTACAGGGTGTTTTAAAAAAGTAGGTACAAGCACTTATTCAATTATAACTTCTAACGTATTGAACCTAGAATAAACTAGGCGCGTTTGATAGACAATTAATTTACCTTTATTTCGATGTTACTTTATTTTCACTGGTTGCCAGGTCTGCAATAAATTGCGTTAAAGTTATGATTTTTTCAAAAAAAAATTAATTAGATTTTGGAAAAATCAAAATTTTTCCGGGTGTATATCATTATACCTTAAAAAGAGATGATTATTTTTTCGAATTACATTCTAAAAAATACTGGTATTTCTGAATTTTTTTCTATCATCTGAATAAAAAAGCATTACCATAAATATTAAGTTTATTTTTGATTGGAGTTTTGTTGGAATACAAGGTAGTTTTACATACACTCTAGCAATTTAACTTATATTTGTATGTGGTCCTAAGTCATCAAAGTAAATAAATATGTAAAGGTAAATATAATTAGTCTTGTATAATTTCTTTTCAAATAATTTTGAATGTGTAAATCATAAATAATTGGATAATTTTTGGATTTCAGATAATCTATGTAGGAAACAATATCTTTCAGCATTGAAGTTTTTTAAAACAAATTTTTACAAAGTTGTGATAAATTGATTTACCAGGAACTCCACCACACATTCTGCATTTAAAAACTGGTGTTCCAATAATTATTTTCGAAATTTAATTTCACCACGGTTGTGTAATGGTACAAAATTGGCAGTAAAAAAAATTAATAAATATCATCATTGAAGCAATTATGCTAACTGGCAAATGCAAAGGAGAAATTGTATTAATTACAAGAATACCAATCATTCCCTCAAATATGTCATTTGAATTCAAACGTATTCAATTTTCTTACGTTTAACAATTGCAATGACAATAAATAAATCGCAAGATCAATCGCTGGAAGTCTGTTAATTAAATCTAGAAAGTAAGGCTGCCATACGTCCCGTTTTGGGAGGGACAGTCCGGTTTTGACATCATCTGTCCTTCCCAGAAATTATGTCCCTCTTAGTCCCGTTTTCATGCTTTTTATCCCTTTTGTCCCTCTTTATGAAATTTGTTTTTCGAAATACAAAAACTTATATTATTTAAATAGTATTAGGGATATTTCTCAGTATATAGAACTTAATTCGTATAAATTACCACCACTAAATCCTTATAGAAATTTATTGAAGTACCTACTTAAAATAAAAATCAAATGCAGCGGTTGAGCGCACTGTTTCGATTATAAATCATATATGGACCGGTGATAATTTAGCTTTGGGACTTGATACTTTGACTGCACAGGCTGTATCCTGGTATTAAAGGTAAACAGCAATAATGATCTAATGATCTAATGATAGAAGTGGAGCAGAAGGATGACAACAACTAAAAAGCAAATATTAATAAATAATAAATCTACATTTTTTTAAAAAATCTATGAATATGATTAGATTTTTTTTATATTATTCTGATGACGATTTATTCAAATGAAATGAATTAATTAAACCAATTTATCAATTATTTTTAGTTATTATTTATTATCTATATTTGTTATTATAATAAAAAAAGAAATATTATTTAATATTTCGGAAAACAATATTTATAAAAATGTCCCTCCCTGTCCCTCCCAGATTCCAGAAATCCTTAAAATGTCAAGTTTTGGCCATTTCGGAATCTGGCTACCTTATAGAAAGTCAATGTTTCTCACATGGCCAATTATACGTTGGATGTTCACGTGTTAATAAATCATCAGCATTAAAGGAAAAACAAAAAATATTGTTTACCAAATAGCATTGCAATAAATAAATAATAAAATTTTAAAATTTAAATAAATATTGCATTTTAATAAGACATTACAATTTAATATGAATTTGTAAAATTTTTCATTTGATAATTGCTCAATATTAACAAAAATATTAATTTTTGCGTTTTTACTGCAAAACAACGTTTGCAGTGTCTTATAGTATATAAATAAATAGATATACAGTACCCTATTCAAATGTTACTTCTATTTATTTAAAACAACACTAAATACTATTAAATAATTTGTTCATAAACGTTTTTTCATTAAAACTAATTGATACTTATCTTCATATTATTTTGTTTTTGAAAAAAAAATTAATTCCTAGAAGGGTTGAATTGGTCTGAATCCGTAAATATTCCAGGTGGTAAAAGGTAAAGCCTTGTCTGCTTCGCTATCACCGAAAATAATTGAATTTGGTGTTAACGGTGACGAGTCAGCTGAGTCTGTTGGAACATGTGTTAATGGCCGCCGATTCATCATAAAAGAAATTTTCTTTAAAACGGTTTGAAGAATTTCTTCCTTTGGAATTTCATTTTTAAACGTAAAATCTACAACTTCTTTATCAATCCGTACTCCACCAAAACAAGGTGAAATGCTGGAATGAAATGCCAGTCTATTCCCAACCGCCTCTCCAAGATGTTTTCTGGTTTGCGTTAGATCGTGCAATAAAATATTATTCGCACCTACAAAATTCTTTGTATTATCAGAATAAAAGTGAGTACTTTCCGATAAAAAACTGCTAAAAAATTCCTGATGGACATCAATGGGGATAAGTCTCTACTTAGCTCAATGATAGGCATGTAAATATAATTCCATATATCTCTTAACAGATGATCGACCAATTTTAACTACGTACGGACCAAATGCATCAATTCATACATGAGTGAATGGTTTACAACCAAAGTCCAGTCGGCTGTGTGGCAAATTACCCATCTTCGGAAAATATGGAACTGATTTTAAAAGTTTACGCACCTGACAGCAGCGTTGCCAGATCATTTTGTTTGAAAATCTTGTTAATTACAACAAAATATATTTACGGAGAAAAAAGATAGCACAAATTCCCGTTTTTTTTATACTTTTTCTGCTAGTTAGATAGGATTAGGATAAATCGGGATAGTGTGATAAAACAGGACCATACGCTTTTTCATACATAAGAAAACATACCATTAATAAAAGTTGCAAATGCAAAGTGAAGTAAGCAAAATAGTAATAAAGCGCAATATCTCTTGACATTAGAAAAACATCAAACGCTATTTGAAACAGCAAAGAAAGCCATTTTTGGAAACAATAATTCTATTTTGGAGCAGAAATGTTACTAACGAAATAATGGCATATGGTATGTAATACCGTAAAAAACAATGTTGGGAAACATTATGAGCAGTAATTTGCACTAAAGAATCTTATTTAATTAACTATCAATGCAATTTCAAATAGTAAAAATTTGTATTTTCAATAACAGTAATAGCAATTTAAATAACTGTTATTATAATTAGAGTAGCAGATAATGCCATTTCCGAGCTGGAAAAATGCTATTTTCAATAGGAAAAAATACAATTGGTACAACGATTCATGGTATTTGAATTGCAGCTTATGCTTCATAAAATAGGAAACAATGCTATTTTTGATAGCATTAATATCTTGTTTCACTAACTCTTCTTGTTATTGGAACAACTACTACCAATAAGATTGTTAAATATTTCTGCTATTTGAATGGTAATCTATGCTATAAAGAATATTGAAAAATGGTGTTTTTGATAGCATTTAATTGTTAAGTTTTCTTACAAAATAAAAAGTAGAACATATTTATTTTTTGTTGTTTTAATAACATATTATGTATTTTATTTTTATATTTATTATACATATCAATAAATTATCAACATTTTAACCAAAAATAAAAAATAATTAATTCTAAACTAAAATATTTCTTAGGTTACTTTTTTTAAACCAAAATTTATTAAATATTTTAAATACTTTTATGATCTGTGGTAGCAATATGATCTATTGATGCAATATGATCTATTATTAAACTAACATCATTTAATTACAGCTCCATTTTTGAGTTTTTAGTATGTACTTTCAAAACTAATCCAGTTATAAAATGTTAAATTACTAATATGGTTGGTGTATGGTGTTGGTTGCAATGAGTGGAATATGTTTTTTTTTTCCAAAACTTATGTCACATGCAAATATATTTCTTGAAGCTGCGATTAAATGATGTTAGTTTAATAAATATCCTTCCATTATAGTCTTACTAATATTTATTCTAGATGTAGTTGACACAGCAATTTTATGCTTGGCTTCGAACCTCATTGACTAAATTATTTAGTCTAAATATGTACTAGTGGCCCAACTTTATTCATAATTTTCGAGTAATGAACCATAAAATTATGTTTGGGTTTCAGCATCTTCCAAATATTTGCTATCTTCTAAATCCATAACTCGTTTATATATTTTCTATAATTCAATTTATTAAATATTTGTTTTTTGAATTATTTTTTTATAGCATATATATAACTATGCTATATATATATCGAAAATTCCTAGTTAAACACCAATATTTCCTATTTTCATAGCTCTTATATTAGAACGAATGTAAATAGTGCTGCTAAATAGGATTTTTTTGCTATATAAATAACACAGTTTTAATAAGTTGGAATATCAACTTACGTATCTATATTAAAAATCCAAGAATATAATTTTGAAGAAAATGGTTATAATTATTTGTTATAAGTATGTATAAAAATATAACTTTTATAATTTTGATCCAACTTTTGTTAATTTCAATGGATAATTTTTTTACACCATAAATTTAGGTATTAATACTTTTGTATGAAATATTTTTTTTTTATAATCACTGCACTAAATAACACCGGAGCAAACCACGCTGAACCGATCTTTGAAAGCAACTGAATTTTTAATTTGAATCGCGTTCATATTCAATCAACTATGCTTTGTGCTATTTACATAGCAAAAATTCCTATTTATAAACAGCGATATTTATTAATTACATAACCTTTTACCTAGAAAACTACAGATAGGGCTAATAAATAGCATTTTTCGCTAAATATTTAACAAATTGATATATATTTAAATTGTACAAATTCCTATTTTTGAAACAGCAATATTTGCTATTTACATAACTCTCTACCTAAAACCACTGGAAATAGTGCTGTTAAATAAGTTTTTTTTGCAGCAAAAACTGCTATTCCAATATTAATTTTTTTGTGTATGTGAATGCTATTTATACGTTTTATCTTTGCATACAGTCCAGTATGGTAGAAGGAAATATTTCCTATTTACAAACTAAAGATTTGCTATTTGTATTGCTAACTATAGCATTTTAAGTTAGCTATCATAATTAGCTGGTCCGGCGATATTTTTAAATAGTTATAGCTATTTAATGACAGTTTTTGCTGTTTTAAACAGCTTTTTTTCTATTTTTTTCGTTGTCATCTCAAATAGCATTTTCTGCAAACATTATTTTTCTCCGTGTTGTTTTGATAGCAAATCTTTTTTTTAATAATAACTAAATATAAAGTATTTTACGTATATTTAAGTCTTAAAACCAAATACAAAAGGTTTTTTTACTAGATACACAAAGAACACTATAGATATATAAAGAAATATATATATAATAATATAATACCCTATTTAATAATATATTATAACTTAATATATAGAACTTTCAATAAATTAGTCAAAAACCATTACGCATTTGAATTCAATTTTTATTATTTATTATTTATTATAAATTAATTAAGAATATACTTAATATTAACCAAAAAAACAAAAATACTAAGTCATAAAAAACTAAAAATTCATTTTGATTATAAATTAAATAAATTCTTAGATTTAAATATAAAATAAATAATATAATAAATATAAATGTATCAGTCAATTGATATGATATACTTTTGAGTGGTTTTGTCGTACATTTTTGCGTTGAATTTTTTATACATTTCAACATAAGGTACTAAATTATGGAACAACATATTTCTTTTTTTCATAAAATCCTTAGATAACAAAACTCCTGACAATGTTTCTGAGTCCAATTTATTTCTAATTTTAGTTTTGTTTAAATTAATCGCAGAAAATGTCCATTCAACATTTGCTGACGATACTGGTAATGATAATAAATTAAAAATTATTTTTTGTAAACCTAGAAAAGCACTTCTGTCACTGTTTTAATATTATACGTCAGAAATATTCAACATCAATATTTACAAAATTTTCATTTTGAAATATTTCATTAAAATCTATATTACGAATTTCTCGCCATACTCAGTATCTGCTAATTCGAAGTCGGATGCATTAATTAAATTAGGAAACAGTGAGCAAAGTTCTACAATAGAACGAGTTTGTTTTAATACTACTGATGTTAGCCAAAATTTTAATTTGGTGATTCTTAAAATCAAATATTTGGTATATTTGAGCAGCCAGTTCAACATAAAAATTTAAACAATTTATTTTGAAAATTTGATAATTTCAAACGAAATATTTGTCTGTTCTATTAATTGAGCAGTTACTGCTGCACCTAAATATACTTCATCAAGCGAACAATAGTTATTTGAATTATTAATATCAATATGTCTTCAATATTATTGTTTTTTAAATTTAATGGTTAAAGCAATCTAAAATAGTAAATACTAATCTTTTTAATTTATTGTATAATTTGTGTACTTTGGGAGCTTCACTTTGGAATAATCTTTTTAATTAGAAAATACAATATATCAATGGAAAATGGAAAGATGATCTTAACAACAAAAATACCTGTTTAAATTATTTACGGTAAAATTGAGGTCACAAATTTTAAATATACTTCCTTAACTGGGTCATTTAAATAATTTAATATTATTTTCCCATTTTAAAGCTTGTGCACAGTTCACATTAACAGCGAACGCAAAATATATTTTTAATTCCTCGTACAATTCCAACAATCTTTTACAACAGATTCTAAAGATAACCATCTTGTTTGAGAAGGATATAGAATTTTCTTTGGTGTTTCATTTAACAAGATTTATATTTGTGCGAATTCTTCTATCCTTTTTGGGCTATTTTGCACATAGCAATAAATTTCCTTGGCTAATGTTTCCGTCGATGCTGGTTATTTTTTGCATGCATAAGATGAGCACAAAGCGAAGGAGTCGCATATACATTTTATGCAAAATAAATTATTACAGTCATTTTTAAGTAAAGCTGCAACATAAAAGTTTTTACCCTTCATAGCTCCATCAGCAGCAAAACTTATAAGATTATTTTTATAATCTATATTATTTTCAAGAAATAAATTCACTATTGAATTATAAATATTGCTTGCATCTGCAACTTTGGTAAGTTTTAAAAATAATCTTCTACCTAAATATATAATCAATTGTAATAACAACAAATTTTATCAATTGTAATAACACTAATAATATACTTTGTTGTCGTGAGACATTCACACTACTAAACGTAATAGTATTGTAGTCGTCATATTTGTGGACTCGTCGATACACAATCAAAATTTATTTTGCCTCATCAGTTGGTGAAGCTTATAACTTTGTGTTATAACCTATAACATTCTTCACTATTGCAATTGTTTTCTGAATTTATTACTTGCTTGGCAGTGGTTGTATTTTGTGGTTGTAAAGCATTTAATATATTTGGTTGTAGCAATAATTTTTCAAAAAAAATTTTGTGCTTTAGTGTATTAGCATGGTGTACCAAGTCTTTTTTTCCTGAAATATCACAAATTTTGCAGAATGCAATATGTATATTTGAATTTTTAGCAGTATTATTTTTTGACCTCAAATTTGAATTTTTAGCAGTATAAGTTTTTATCCTCACACCATGATTCCAAAATTTTTGGACATCTTCTAATTTTTTTCTGTTTAAACATATGAATATAGTTACCACAGCAGGTTCATCATCATCATTAGAATTTGATTCTAAATTTATTTCTCTACTAGTAGAAGATGATGGTATCTGAATAAGATCACTAGAACTTGAACTAAAATTTTCCTTCAACTTTAATTTTTCAGGATTAACCTCTGTTCGAGGTTATATTATAAATTCGATATAATATAATGTTTTATATAATTTATAAGCTGGTATATGTATCAAAATGTAAAACCTAAAATATGCAGTGCCGCAAATGCTGTTTTTGATGCGCCAATAAAGACTATTAATTACACCTTAAAAAGAACAGGATAAGTTGGTAAATTATTTCTAGGTATACCTATATACTTTACTAGCGACATTTCATTAATAAATTCAAACCATTTCTAGTGAAGATGTTTATCAATTGGTTCGTCCAGTCGACACCACTTTTCCAAACTTCTTGTAGCATATATTTACCGTGAATAATTAAATGTGATAATAAAATGTAAAATTTGTCTTTTATGTTGGTATTTTATCTTCTTTATATTCTTCACCAACTTTTATTTTATAGATAAATTCACCCTTTTTAATGTCGCAGAACATAAAATTCATATTCACCAAATTCATATTCACCAATCATATTCACCAGAATTATATTGGAATCTTACTAAGTCTAACCCACAAGTTCTACAGATTTCTATTAAATTCAATATAGTTTAATAGAAATCTTCTACGCTCTTCTACGCTCAGCTCACTTCCAAAAACATCATCCACATACGTATCTTCAATTAAAACTCTTGCAGATTTAGGAAACGTAACTTGATATTTTTTAGCATGCTCATTCTTTACAAACTGCGAGCACGCTGGCGAACATGTTGGACCGAACAACATTACTTGTTGGATATATTCTGTAGGTTTACAATTTGGATTACCATCTCCCATAAAATCTTTGGCATTGCTGATCTTCTCCTTAAATCTTTATTTGATGAAACATTTCCTTAACATCTGAATGAATTAAAAGCAACCTTTTGTTCGTGTAGTCTAATAAACCTTTGAGAATTGGAGCTAAATTATCAGGTCCTATTAATAAACAAAAATTTAAAGGTATACATCTTGTTGACATTTGTCACAACAAATCTAGGGCAATACTAAATTCTCTTCCATGGCGTTTTAACATCTTTCTATGTTGCTTCTCTTACGTAATCTTTTTTAATATGATCGCGAATATGGTCATTTTTCTTGTTCAACAATTCTCGTTTTAATAATGATTTTTCTAATCTTATCATGGCCATATTTCTACTTTCAGGAAGTGCAATGTCATCCGATCGCCATAGTAAACTAATTTCATATCGTTGATCTTCATATTTCAGAGTTTGATTCATTAAATTTATGGTCTTTTGTTCTTCTTTATGGTCTTTTGTTCTTTTTTAGCTGTCACGTGTCACACCAAAATTATTAATGGATGGTCATCTTTTTTGGTTAGCGTGGTGAAAAGATAACCGTATTGATTGATGATATTTCATTGATTCAACGGAGAGTCCAATAGGCGGGGCTAATAAACAACCCAGCCGAAAATAGATTTACTGGCAATTTGCGCATTTTTGTCGATACTAAATTTTACTGTTGTATTTTGATTTGTAATCAAGCTTCTTCGAAATATAACCTTACTTTGTTGTCTTCTTTCAATTTGTCTAAAAGCCATATTTAAAATTGGTAATTCAGCAATATTATTTATTTAAAAACTTGGAGATATCTTCCAGATCAGCATCAATTTTATTATTATTCTGAATTAATGTTTTTAATTTTTACCATTCTCTATAATGTGTTGAAGCTAATTTGGTTTCTAGTTAGCTTAGTACATATTCATTATTTAAATTTTGGTTTCTATTTATAGCCTTAACGCTAGCTACAACGATCTTTTTTACAAAAAGTTGTTTTTAATTCATTAATTATCATTGTAGCGTTCGGCGAAAATTTCAGTAAATGTGACACCAACTGAGCAGCTTGACTTTTCAAGCATTTAGACAATCTAGCAGTATTCTCACTTTCTGAATACAAGCCAGCCATCGATGCCTTCTCGATGTCTAGTAATGAATCCAGCCCATCTGCTTATATCACCATTAAATTCTTGTAGGTACTTACGGCATTTTCTAGCTTCAATGACTGGAACAAGTACTTCCTTTTGAATAAAATAGGATTTAGTTGCCGAATTCTCAACTTTTTCATTTTTAAATTACCCAAACTGTTGCTTTATTTCATTAAATTCTGCAAACATGGCTTCCATTTGCCTCTTACCATCTATTTGAACACTATATCTCACCTCATTTTGAATTTCCGGATTTATCATCAAATATTTTTTTTTTCAAAAACTGATTTTAAACTTTTTTTTTCAGATAATTAATTTGTACATATGAGTAATAGATGTACCTTAATTTAAAAAAAAAAGTTTAGCTAATCCCGAAAAATTAAATAAAATGCCAGCGAAAATACACTTTCCTTAGCCTTCTTTGATATGTGTAATTTGTTCAAAATCAAATCTTAAATTTAATAAATTACTTAGACCAAAACCAAAGATTCTGTATAACGAAGTGTAAAATACTTTATAATGTTGTGGTTGTGGCCTATTTCTATTTAATTTTAATTTTACAATTAATTTAGGTAAAGTTTTGAAAAATAACTTTAAAAAAAAAACTTGAAAGTAATAAAGATGATTATTAAAAATTATAGAAAATTTAAGGTGGGTATTTTAAAACGATTCACGGACAATTCGTAGAAAAGCAATTCGTAGAAAAATAATTCGTAGAAAAGTAATTCCTAGAAAAATAATTCGTAGAAAACTTATTCGTAGAAAACTTATTCGTAGAAAAAAATAATGATTTTCGGTTACAATTGCAATTTATTTTGTGTTTTTCTACTCTTTTGTTTAATTCTCATTTGCTTATTTTGTTGTCTTTATTTGCTTCTTTGATCTTTGTATACTTTCAGTATTGATATTGACAATACTGGGTTTTCAATTACAATATATATTGTGTTCTACTCTTTTGTTTTCTTATGGTCGTCTTATTTTGTTTTCTTCTCGTTGATTTTGTGTACTTTCAGTTTTGATATTGCCATTATAATTTCATTGTGTCTTTAGTACTTTTGCTTTATACATTTTCCTAAATTAAACCACAGAAAAATGGAACCAGAATTTTTTTTAACTGAAAAAAATATACAATGTTTAACGTACCAAGGTTATACATTTTATAAAGACAAAGAGTATAAGGAAAAAATATATTGGAAATGTGCTCAAAATGAACATGGTTGCAAAATGCGGTTGCACACTGTTGGAAATGAAATAGTATTTTGTAGAAAAGAACATAATCATGCTGGTAGTGCTATTAATGTTGAAAAACGTAAGATTATTACAAATTTAAAATACGCAGCAATTTTTTGTCGGGATACCCCCCAACAGTTGCTTGTAAGTACATCTACAAGTATATCGTTCGTAGTTGCCCCGCATTTGCCCTCATCCAATTCATTAAAAAAGACGATTCGAAGAGTTTGGCAACAAAGTGATCCAACAAATCCCCAGAATTTGACTGATCTTATAATACCAAACGAATTTAAAATTACCCACAATAACGTAAATTTCCTTCTGTTTGATTCAGGATCATCAGAAAATCGTATTTTAATTTTTACAACTGATTCGAATTTGCAAGTTCTAGCTAGTTCCAAAAATTAGTACTGTGATGGTACTTTCCATTCTGCACCGCTGTTATTCCAACAAGTTTTTTCCATCCACGTCATTAAGGATAGCATTTCTCTACCTGTTGTTTTTGCTTTACTTCCAAATAAAAAACAAGAATCCTACACATCTGTTTTTATGCAAATTTTAATCAGTAAGCCAAATATCAATCCACAATCAATTATGTCTGACTTTGAGTTAGCAATTGTTAATGGTTGGAAATCTGTTTTTCCTGAAACTAAAGAAAGGTTTTGTTTTTTTCATTTTTCGCAAAATATATACCGGAAGATTTGCAGTGAAGGATTAAAGCAACGTTATGATTATGACCTTGAATTTTCTTTTAAAATTAAAATGTTGACCGCTCTCGCTTTTATACCACCTGAAGATGTCATCGTAGTTTTGGAGTTATTAATTCTAGAAGGAGAATTTGCAAGTTAATTTGACATTATTATAGATTACTTTGAGGATACCTATATTGGTAGGTATGATTTGCGGCTGCGTAAACGAAGAACACCAAGATATTGTATAGAGCATTGGAATCAATATAAAGCCGTTGTTGACAATGAACCACGGACTAATAATAATATGGAAGGGTTGCATAATTCATTTTCCAAATTAGTTGGAACACATCCAACAATTTGGAAATTTTTGTCCAGTCTAAAATTGGAACAAAATAATAATGAATTAAAACTAGAAAGAATTTTGGCTGGTTGCGAAACTGCTACAAAGAAAAAGAAATATCGCGATTATGATGAGCGCCTACAAAAAATTGTTAAAACGTACAATTCTGATACTAAAATTACATACTTAAGATCAGTTGCACATAATATTAGTATATAAAAAAGAATTTATTGTTATTTAGTATGAATTTATTATTTTTTTTAATATATGAATTGATATTTTCTTTTTAATTATTATGAATTAGTTTATTTTCTTAAAAATAAAATATAATATTTTCAAATATAAAAAAACCACAAAAAATATATAAAATTTTAAGAAACGTATGAATTTATTACGAATTTCTTTTTTATCTATGAATTGATATTACTTATTATTTCGAATTATTTTCTTTGTACTTACAAGAACTAAATTTTATTTTTTAACTTTAAAAAAAAAAATTTAAAAGAAAAATAAAAAATATAAAAAAAAACCACAAAAAATATATAGAATTTTAAAAAAACGTACGAATTTCTTTATTTATCAATGAATTGATACATATTAAATTATTTCGAATTATTTTCTTTCTACTTACAAAAATTATATTTTAAATAAAAAAAAAAAAAATAAAAAAAAAAATTAAAAAAAAAATATAAAAAAAAAAATATAAAAAAAAAAATGGAGCCATATTCCCAACACGTTCCCGCCGTTGGCTCTGAGTTACGCTGAGATTGGGTACCTATCATTTTATAAGAAGGAGAATTTTTTTTAGTATTATTTTATACGAATTTCCCGGATAATTGGTTTTCTATGAATTTAGCTTTTTTATGAATTGTTTTTTCTACGAATAGTTCAAAATTGCTTTTCTACGAATTATTTTTCTACGAATTGCTTTCTACGAATTATTTTTCTACGAATTGCTTTTCTACGAATTGTCCGTACACCTTTTAAAATCATAACAAACTTAATTCTATATGTTAAAAAATATAGAAATGTGATTCAATTTATAAAAAGAAAAATCGTTTTGTTTTAATTATAAAAATGAAAAATATTAATTAAAGTTAATTCGTGTTGAAATTTTTGGTTAGTAAAAATTTTATAAATTAATTTTCTATGATGAGGAATACTTTTAATTTAGTAACGTAAAAGAAAATTAATAACGGAACGTTTTGAATATTTATTCAATATATATATTGAGGTGGTCTCGAAGTGGTGTTTATTTTTATATTTTGCTTACAAAGAATAATAATATAATAATACTACAATGTTTTCAAGTATTTTTTTGATTTTAACTTTTTCAAATTGTTTTTCAACCTAGTGACTAGAGCATTGGAAATGTTTTCAACGATGTGGAAACTAACTAAGTGAGCGGAAATATAAAAATATAAATATTACCTATATATATATATTATATAGGTAAGGTATGTGTAAAAGCTTAAAAATTTAAAATATAATGTGAAATTGTACCAAAAATAATAAAATACGGAAAAATACTTAAAATATTTGTAGCAGAAATTACCTATTCTTCGAGAAGATAATCAAAATAATTTTAACTAGCTACAACATCAGCACTACCACTACCTTCGTTGAAAATTACTTGTCGACGTTTCATTCAAATATCAATTTGTTGTTAATGGTTGTTGTAATTTAAATAAAAAAATAAGATATATCAGGATTTTTTTTTTATCTTTTACATTTAAAGTTAACTTCATGTCTGGTGACAGTACTAAGGATATCGCTGTGTTCCTAGGGCTTTTCCAGCCAGTACCTATTTTCTTTGAGTCTGACTGAACTACAAATCGCTAGATGTTTAATGTGTAGGTCCGGCGGGAGAAGATATAGAACTGCATCCAATGCATCCCTCGTCGTAGATCTTAACGTTCCTGTGATGCTTATACATGCACTCCTCTAAACTCTACCTAGCATGGTACGAATACATTACTATATATTTTTTTATATTTAAAACGAAATATTATGACCAGATTATACCAAAAATTTGGAGAATAACACAAGAACACAAACACAAGTCAATTTAATTCTGCCAACAAATATTGTTATTCTTCTTAATGTTATCCAGTCAATATGTGTATGGATTGAAAAATGTTAAACTTAAGCAAGGTTGGACATTTTGTGAAAATCTATGTACTTAAAAGTGATTTTTTTCTATCTACTATCTTTCCATTTTCTCCACTATCCTAACATAACTCTTTTATTACTTTTCTTTAATTTCTTTCTATACGTATTAGCAAATCTTTATTCCCTGTCAAAATATTAAATTCATATGATGTAAAAATTATTGCAAGAAAATATAGTTTAGTGGATAAATTAATAATTTATATCGATTAAACTATTATGGATTATTATAGATAGCGTTAGCGCCACGAGATAATTTTATTTAAAATATACTTAGTATATTTTTATTTAGTGTATTTTTGTAATAACATTCGTATTTTCAAAAAAGCATCAAAATTTTAGAAAATTTAATTACAATCTTTAAAGTAAAAGCTAATTTTCCAGAACTTACTTTCGTATACCTTTTTTCGCAGCAAACATATAATAATATTATTTAAAATATATGAAAATATGATAGTTTTAAATCAACACTTTCATACTAAACATTATATCCGTGGAACTAATTTTCGAAAGAGGTCCAAAATAAGAAAATATCAAGGTGCTTTTCGGACTGATATCCTAATTACAATGACATATTCTACTTGTGACATTATAGAACTACATTTATAGTGTCTACATTTCTGGTAATAGTGGTAACAAATATGTATACCTACTCCGGCTAGATGCTATACTAATACCTACTTGATTGTAAGAAATTATCTTCTATTTAATTTAAAAAGCTTAAATTTTTCCGTTTTTGCCCTTTTTACAAAAAAGAAAATTTTATCAAAAAAAATATAATTTGAACTTTGTATTTTATTCTTAAAAAACTATTTTTTTGTAGCTATGTGTTATTTTTTGTAAAATAACAAGAGCACAATTTTTTTTATGGAAATGGAAATAATAAAAAATGTTGTTTTTAGCCAACATAAATTTTGTTAAGTCTTAAATTGATGTAATGATGTAAAAATAAATTATATATAATATATAATAAGGAAGAAGAAAGAAATTTATACAAAAAAAATCGCAAAAGGGTCAATATAATGATTATTAAAACGAAACCCTAATTTTGTGGATTATTTTGGTATGCAAACTGTAAAATAATTTGTGGAAAGCATCTGGTACATTTGTTTTTGACAGTGTCGATATAAGGGTCAATGTAGCAAAAACATATTTACATTTATATATGTATATACACAATATTTTAAAAATTAAGTTAAAGAAAAATATCTTATTTTGATACCAATAAAAAGATCGTTAAGAGTTAAGATATAAAATGCGGTTTGCTTCATACCATTAAATTTTAAAGAAATTTTAGTAAATTTTTATTGTTTTTTTATGCAAAATAAAAAGGGCGTGATATACAAACAAGAAATCTCTTGGATATTCAAATAAATTAAGTTCTGCTAAAATGTCAAACTTTTTTATATTATTTCTATACCATATCAAAAAGTATACGAACTTTGACCATTCTTTAAATAATACTTTTTGGTTTAGTAAAGTAGAATTATATACGTAAAATAGGAATTATTCTTTAAAAACGCAATTACAATAGCATTATGTGGAAGATTAAAATTCAATTTAATATAATATCTGATTGTCACCATCAATCTTTATTTTTCCCTATTATTCTTGTCAAAATAATCTATTTGTTTATTCATCAAAATCGATTATCTTTAAAAGAATATTTTTAGAGATAGAATTAGAGATAGGTCTGAGGTAATACAGATATTCAATTTTGATCCTACTAATATATATTCCAATGTTTGGTCTGCTTTGTTTTGCAGATTTGCACATATACATATACATTTTTAGTAATATATTTTTATTTTAACTTTTTTATGCAGAATTGAAATATAGTTTTTGATAATAGACGATATTTATAACATTTTTGAAAAGAAGGAAAAGACATTTTAGAGGGAATAATTGTAAAAGCTCTAGTAGGTTATAAGAGTATATTAATGCTATAACATAAATGTCCGAGTAGCGTATTATTATTTTAATAATAAGAAATATACTTAGTGTGTCCACGAATAACTGTCGCACCTAAAATTGTATGTAAAAAACAATTCAAAAGCAAAAATCATTCCAAATCATAAAATATTTATTTAAATATACATATATGTTACATTAAATGCACAGTAAAAAATAATCGAGCAAGAATCAAAAAAAATCTAGAATCAAGCACCTAAGAATCAAAATGATTCATTTTCTATAATCAATCTCAAATTCCAAAAAAGAATAAAAAAAAAAATTCTATAAAAGAATTAATTTAAATCTAATAAGGAGCTGATTTTAATTGATTAATTTAAAAAATGCATTTAAATCTAATATATATTCATCCGGGAAATAACTTCTTTTTTAGAATAAACTTTGATTCGTTAATGGAATTCGTTTTCTTAGTTATTCTAAATTAGAATACAAATTTATTCTAATTAAAAATCATTCAATCTCTATGTGAAAAAGTTTTTTTTTTATTAAAAATATTCAGATTACAAATATTTTCATTCCTATGTAGAATAAATATATGATTATTTAATAGAATAAAAAGTATTCCTTCTTAAGAATTATAAAACTAGCTTTTTATTAGAATTATTTTTATTCTGTATTGTAATTAATTTTATAAATTAGGAAAAAAAGTGATTCTTATTTAGAATCATTTTTAATATTAAAACAAAATATATTTTTTATGTTTCAAATTCGCAGTTTTTAAGTAGTCTATTCTTCAAAATCATCAATGTGATTATTTCAAAGAATAAAGTTAATTCTATGCTAAGAATATAAAATTAAATGTTATTCTTTAATGCAGCGTTTCCAAAAGTGGGTTCCGCTAACTGAAAACAATTTTTTTATAATTTTCAAAAATATAAAATACCTTAGATCTTAAAAGAGTATAAAAGTAAACTATTCCTTTTTATTAGTTTAACTTTAATACATTTAAAATTCGGCACAAAAAACTATGTAATTATTGTAAAAACTTATAGACATATTTTTAAGCGCTCTAATAAAAAAAATGAAAGCCTAAAGTCTCAAGCGTGTGATTTATAACTCTTCAACACCTAAAAATATGTCGAAAAGCGTTGACCAATAATAACACTGTTTTTCTGTTCTGAATGTAAAATGTATTAATTGAAGTAAAGCTTGATAATTGACACGTACTCAAAGAAATTTGTAAACATACCGATTTTTTTGACATATTTGTAACCTAATAATTGTGACGGTATATCCATAATTCGTTGAAAAAGGTAAATTTCAAAGTAAGAAAAAAGTAATTTTAAAACTGATTAAAATGTTAGTACATCATAATAACATTTTTAATTCAAATTAAGTCTGACTCAAGTATTAATATAGGTTGAATACTATAAACCTGGAAGATTTTTGGGGCAATCTAAATGCGGAATATACATCTGTCCCGAAAAGCAATTTGTGTGCTTTTACCTTTTACATCAACATATTTGTGTGAAACGGGATTTTCTAACTACGCGCCCACAAAAACGAAGTATAGAAATTGATTAAATTGCTCGAAATGGGTATTCAGCTTTCTAATAACCAAATATAAAAAGGATTTTCCAGGAGAAAAAGCAATTTATTTTTTATTTTTGAAACTTAATTACTTTCATATTTGAAAAATATTCAGTAGGGGTTTTTCATATTAAAAAGTGGTCCCCGGTAATTAGAGTTTGGGAAACGCTGCTTTAATGAAATTAATATTTTAATTGAATCTAAATTTGATTGAATTTGATACTTATTTAAAATCATTTCTAATATTTTTAAAAACTAACTGTTTTCTTATGAAAAAATTTCAAATAAGAAATATTTTGATTCTTAAAAAGACTCAATGCGATTACTTAAAAGAATAAAGTTAGTTACATATGCCAGGAATTAAAAAGAACACTTCTTGTTTGTTGGTTTGGCTAATAAAAATTTATTAAAGTGGAATATTTCGGCGAGTGCAGTTGTTTGATTTATGATAAAATAAATATTATGTATTTTAAAATTATTTTTTAAATACAGTTGAAATAAAGTTAAGTAAAGTGGAAATAAAGTGAACATATAAAAATAAAAAAAAGACAAATAAAATAAAGTGAACATAATATATAAAAAAAAACATTAATTTAATTATTAATAAATATTTTGAAAAATGAATTCGTTCATGGTATTAGTGTGCTTCCCAGATGAGAGCTTGGAATGGGTCACTATATATAAAATGGATAGCTTATGCACTAGCTTCTTATACAAAGAAGTGGTTTTTTCAGGTATGTATAAAGTAAATTTATTAAATATTTAATATTGTGCTTTTTAATGACAATATGATTGTTTCTAATTATTTTATTCTTTTGGAGAGTTAAATCAAAATTTTTTTCAATGCTTTAATTGTATTTGCACCATAGGTTGGACTATTGGCGACGTGATATCAGATTTTTTTTGCATTTGCATTATTACGAATAGTATGAAATACTATGAAGTCTGGTGATGGGTTGGATGGTCAAAAAAAAAAGTTCGCTCAAAATTTTTTTCTAGGCGTTTCCGAGGTCGGGGAGTCCGAAAATGCAAAAAAAAAAAAGTGTCCGGGGGACGCGTACGCGTACTGTACGCGTACGCGTACGCTTTTTATGTGCGCAGCAACATCTCCTAGAACCGCTGGTCCGATTTTAATGAAATTTGGCACACAGGCTCTAACAGACTTCGCGCAGGTGCCGGTACAAGATGAGATCGATCCTTTCAGTGGGACCATGTTAGATTTCCCCATTTATGTGGGAACCTACGTGTTTTTGTTCTACGGAAAATTGTAAAAAAAAATTTCATGTCTCAGATTTGGATGAAATTTAAAACATAGGTTGGTATCATGATTGTCCACAAGCCTACCAAGATACAGGTCTGTAACTTCAGGGGGTCCCTGGTAAAATTTCCGATTAAAATTTCGTATACTCTAGAGCATATAGTAATTTTTATCTAATTAGCATAAATTTTGGTACATATGATAGTTTCCGTATGTACTTGGTGTCTGTAAAATTTAAAGTCGATACTTCAGTGGGTCCATGTAAAAATCCGTAATTACTTTTCATAAGTTCAACTCTCTATATCTACGGTACCTTTCACCCAATTTCAATGAAATTGAATATACAGTTTCTTTTAGTTATCTACTTGATACTCCACAAATTTGTAGTTGGTAGGTATAGTACGTTCATGGGAAACTAATATATGAGCAGCTTAGTTTCCGAAGAATATTTGCTTTATGTTCTACAGCTCGTAATTATTATCCGATTTCAATGAAATTTGGTACACAGGTTGAGTTCATGATTCTGCATAGGTTGACCAAATTACAGGTTAGTAGGATTAGGGGGTCCATGTTAAATTTCCGATTTTTTTTTTAATTTTTTTTTTTAATATGTTCTACAGCATAGAGTAATTGTTAACCGATTTCAAAGATATTTTATATATAGGCTAATTTTGTAATCTAGTTGGCTCTCCTGAAATTTGGAGACCTTCAGGGGGTTCCTAGAAAACAGTTTTAGTTTCCGAATTTTATATAATTACGTGTTTTATAGCATGTAATTATTATCTGATTTTAATGAAATTTGGTACAAAGGTAGACCTTCTGATTATGCATGTGTTGGCCATGATAGAAGTTAATACCTTCAGGGGGTCCATACTAAAATTTCCGATTAAAATTTCATATGCTCTAGAGCATATGGTATTTATTATCTGATTTGAATGAAATTTGACACACATAGTAGCTTCCTTATGTACTTACTGTGTGCAAAGTTTAAAGTCGGTAATCCAGTGGGTCCATGTTAAAATGTCCAATTATATTTCACAAGTTCAATACTCTACATGATACAGTAATTGGCACCCAATTACAATTATATTTCAAATACAGCTTGAATTTGTGACCTACTTATTGCTCCAAAAATTTGTATCAGGTAGTTTTATTGTGTTCATGGGAAACTAATATATGAGCAACTTAGTTTCCAAAGAATATTTCATATGTTCTACACCATATAGTAATTACTATCAGTTTGCAATAAAATTTGGTACATAGGTTGGATTCGTGATTACGCATGTGTAGCCTAATGTAGACGTTAGTAGCTCTAGGGGGTCCATGCTAAAATTTCCGATTAATATTTCATATGTTCTAGAACATATGGTAAATATTATTCAATTTCAATGAATTTTTGTACACAGGTTGGATTCGCGATTACGCATGTGTAGACTAAGGTAGAAGTTAGTAGTCTGAGGGGGTCCATGCTAAAATTTCCGATTAATATTTCATATGTTCTGGAACATATGGTAAATATTATTCAATTTCAATGAAATTTTGTACACAGGTTGGATTCGTGATTACGCATATTTATACTTATTATAGTTATTTTAATAATATTATTTATTATTAAAAAAAAATAAAAATATAAAATTAAATCAATAAATAATAAAGATGAGCAATTTTGAAGAAAGCACTGTTTGTTACAAAGATAATGTTAATTACAAAAAACTTTTGGACATAAATCGCTGTTAAACAACATACTATGAGTTATCTGCTCCCCCTAGTTAGCAGCTTTTTTTTAACTGTGTCAATCTGTTTTTTTTTCAGTTTGCCAATATATTGTTTGAATATTTCTTATATCAGCGATTCCCAAACTATATTTGTTATTTCATCATGAAAGTTTGGCGTACCATGACAAAAAAAAAAACATTAAAAAAAGTATTGTTAATAATATTATGTAAAGAGAGATATTCTGTAATATACCGTTCCTGAATTAAATTGTTCACTTTTAAAATGAAATATCACTATATTTTTAAAAAGAGTTCAACCGATTTTCAATTTGAATTAAAAATTTTTTGAAATACAATTATAAACCATTATAAACAATATTCTTCAAAAATTTAATTCGAAAATGGTATATATATATATAATTATATATATATATAATTGAAAAGTAATGAAATTAAGTTTAAAAGCGACGAATTCAGATAAATTTCTAAATTATCAGGAAAAAAAATAAATTATTATTCCACAACTTTTTTTCCAGTTTGTTATCATTCTAATTTTTCTATAAAAGATATAATTGGATTTTCGGATTCTATAGGAGTAATAATAGAAAATGAAGAATTAATTGATTTTTTATATAGTAGCGAATATAATGATGTAGAAAATAACTTTATCAAAGTTAACATTAAAACATACACAGATAATTTTTCACAAACTGATTTTACACAAACACATAATAGTAGTCAAACCGAAAATATTATTGAAAAGGGTAGTTCAAAAAGATGTAATGCTGTAATTGGAAAACTATTGCTCGTTAGCAGTGAGGTTTGGTTTTATTTCTTTTATTTTATCAGCAATAAATTGATTACAGCAGTTTTTCGATAAGTGTCATTATGTAAATAATTATACAATAAAACATTATCACACGAAACAAATTCTGTGACAGTTATCGAATTTTATAAACAGTTTAGAATTAAATTGACATAATATTTAATTTTATTTTTGTAGTATTCTTTTTCCTTATATAGAAAATAGTTTTATAAATAATTTTATACAATTTTAAGGATTTCAAAGATTATATTCAAAATAAGAAGGGGCTTAAGTATATAGAAGAATTTAACTCAACAAAAACTCTAACAGAAAAATCCAGGAAGGCTGTAATAGATTTACTCGGTTCTTATACAGAAGATTATTTTGGATTGTATCTTTCTAAAGATGAAAAAAAAGCAGTGTATCATGCTTGTGTGAATCTTTTCCCTGTTTTTAAAACCAACAATAAGGAACTAGAAGGAATTGTAAGTTTGTCGTAAATATTTAGTTATTGAACTTTCATATAATTTATTAATTTTCGCAGGATTTACTATACGATTTAAAAAAAAGGAACTGGGTTTTTTATAGCCAAATTAAAAAATTTGCGCAGGGCAAATTGCAGCACCACAAATAATAAAACACCTGTTAATGAGGACAAACAAATAAATTTAGATGAGGAGCACTTTAAAGACGACTTACTTTTTTTGAAAAATGCAGTAATTCCTCAACAACTGTCAGAAATAAAAGAAAAGTTAACGACAACATTGAATATACGGAGAAAAATTATTTGTGAAAAAACTAATAATATAAAAATAAAGGAAGAATTTCCTTTTTTTTTGTAGAACCGGAATTGGTACGATATTAACACAATTTTTTAAATATTTAATTATTTCATTTATATATTACAGATTTCTTTCGACTTTAAATTAATAATGCCAAAAAATTTTTTTTTGTAAAACTGGAAAAAAATAGAGACATTAGTATTTGATGTAGTGAAACAGTCCGGAAAAGATTTAATCCGTACAGAAGGAAATGAAAATGATGATTGGGATTCAGCAACGTTAACATTTATAAACTTATTGAATCTTTTACCTGCACTTTCATCTGGACCAAAACCGGCTTGTCGAGATTCTCAATTTAAATTAATTGAAAAACATATTGTGTTCAAACCTGTAAGTTAAAAATAATAAATCAATTTTTTTTTTATGTTTTTAATATAACATATGAAAAAAATCTTAAATCGTTCTGGATGTTCGTACAATGTTATTTATTTGAAATTACAGGTACAATAACACCTATAATATTAAATGCACATTTAAAATTTCAAAGAATTTTAAAAGAAAAAGAAGAAACCGTTAAAAATTAATAATTACTAATATAAGAAGATTAAACAAAAATTGCATAAATGCAGAAAAAAATAAAGTAAAATTATTGTGCTAAAAATTTAAAATTAATATTTTATTTAATTACCAAATAAAAAAAAATTATAAAACTAAACTGAAGCAATTGAGCTCAAAAACTTTATATTAAAATTATATTATAGATTAAATTAAATATCAATAAATATTAAAAAAAAAAATTAAAAAATTAAATTTAATATTGATTTTCAAATAAAAAAAAATATTAAATTAAACTAAAGCAATTGAATTGAAAACTTTACATTAAAATTAAAAATTAAAGTTAAACTATTGGCTGAAAATAAAAATAAAATTGGTAAAAATAAAGTAAATTTATTGAGCTAATCTTCAAAATTAAAATAAAATGCATAAATGCATAATAAAACGTAAAGCTATTGAGCTAAAAAAGTAAATTTTATATTGATTTTCAAATAAAAATAAATTATAAAATTAAACTAAACCAATTGATCATAAAATTGAAAACTTTACATTAAAATTAAAAATTACAGTTAAGCTGTTGGTTGAAAATAAGAAAAAGTTGATAAAATTAAAGTAAATTTGTTGAGCTAATCTTCAAAATTAAAAAAAAAATCATAAATGCATAATAAAACGTAAAGCTATTGAGCTAAAAAAGTAAATTTTATATTGATTTCCAAATAAAAATAAATTATAAAATTAAACTAAACCAATTGATCATAAAATTGAAAACTTTACATTAAATTTAAAAATTAAAGTTAAGCTATTGGCTGAAAATAAAAAAAAAGTTGGTAAAAATTAAAATGCAAAAATGCATAATAAAACGTAAAGCTATTGAGCTAAAAAATTAAAATTAATATTTTATTTAATTACCAAATAAAAAAAAATTATAAAATTAAACTAAACCAATTGATCATAAAATTGAAAACTTTACATTAAAATAAAAATTAAAGTTAAGCTATTGGCTGAAAATAAAAAAAAAGTTGGTAAAAATTAAAATGCAAAAATGCATAATAAAACGTAAAGCTATTGAGCTAAAAAATTAAAATTAATATTTTATTTAATTACCAAATAAAAAAAAATTATAAAATTAAACTAAACCAATTGATCATAAAATTGAAAACTTTACATTAAAATAAAAATTAAAGTTAAGCTATTGGCTGAAAATAAAACTAAAATTTGTAAAAATAAAGTAAATTTATTGAGCTAATCTTCAAAATTAAAATAAAATGCATAAATGCATAATAAAACGTAAAGCTGTTAAGCTAAAAAATTAAATTTTATATTGATTTTCAAATAAAAATAATTTATAAAATTAAACTAAACCAATTGATCATAAAATTGAAAACTTTACATTAAATTTAAAAATTAAAGTTAAGCTATTGGCTGAAAATAAAAAAAAAGTTGGTAAAAATTAAAATGCAAAAATGCATAATAAAACGTAAAGATATTGAGCTAAAAAATTAAAATTAATATTTTATTTAATTACCAAATAAAAAAAAATTATAAAATTAAACTAAACCAATTGATCATAAAATTGAAAACTTTACATTAAAATAAAAATTAAAGTTAAGCTATTGGCTGAAAATAAAACTAAAATTTGTAAAAATAAAGTAAATTTATTGAGCTAATCTTCAAAATTAAAATAAAATGCATAAATGCATAATAAAACGTAAAGCTATTAAGCTAAAAAAGTAAATTTTATATTGATTTTCAAATAAAAATAATTTATAAAATTAAACTAAACCAATTGATCATAAAATTGAAAACTTTACATTAAATTTAAAAATTAAAGTTAAGCTATTGGCTGAAAATAAAAAAAAAGTTGGTAAAAATTAAAATGCAAAAATGCATAATAAAACGTAAAGCTATTGAGCTAAAAAAGTAAATTTTATATTGATTTTCAAATAAAAATAAATTATAAAATTAAACTAAACCAATTGATCATAAAATTGAAAACTTTACATTAAAATTAAAAATTAAAGTTAAGCTATTGGCTGAAAATAAAAATAAAATTTGTAAAAATAAAGTAAATTTATTGAGCTAATCTTCAAAATTAAAGAAAAAAAATGCATAAATGCATAATAAAACGTAAAGCTATTAAGCTAAAAAAGTAAATTTTATATTGATTTTCAAATAAAAATAAATTATAAAATTAAACTAAACCAATTAATCATAAAATTGAAAACTTTACATTGAAATTAAAAATTAAAGTTAAGCTATTGGCTGAAAATAAAAAAAAAGTTGGTAAAATTAAAAATTATAAAATTAAACTAAAGCAATTGATCATTTTTGATCAGTTTTTATTTAATTACAATGACTTTCTTTTGTTACTTGTGTACAAGCATATTTGAAAGTTTTACTGAAATTTGTTACCATTTACAAAAAAATCATTTACTTCATAAAAAAAGTATTAATCTAAGTTTAAAATGTATATTAAATTTTGATTGTAAAAATACATATTGTTCATACAACAGTTTAAAAAGGCATATAATTACATGTAAATTTAAAAATGTTACTAACTCTATTGGTATGGATATTCATGCGCACGAAAACCATTTTCTTCCTGAATTCAATAATTTAAATCCTACACATGAACATATCAATACAGTTAGTGAAGATTATAGTCTGGGTAATACAAACTATAATCCTGTTTTTAAATCTAATAATCAAGTAGCGCCATTAAGTCAGTTCGATATTGTATCTGATTTACAAGGTTTATCTGTACAAAAAATTAACAAAGTTATGAATTTGGTTTCAACATTATCTACAAATATTTTTGAAGATATTTTTAGAGTTATCAAGAAAACTGATAACATAGAAAAAAAATACTGTAATTAATGAAATCGAGGCACTCGAAAGAAAATATAATTATACTATAAATAGTTGTAACACAAATTACAAAAGGAAACAAATTATAGAACATGAAAATAATTTTGTTTCTCCGGTTACAAAGGTAATAGGAATTGGTCTAAATTTTTGTTCGGAAAATATGAATATGACTCAAGAAACATATCAATACATATCTTGCATTCAAACTATACGTTTTCTATTTAATAATATATTTTTTTCCAAACTATTTGATGCCACAACCAATTACGCATCTGTTTGGATTGAAAAATATAACTGCGGAACAAATTATAAAAACAGTTCTTTCTTTAATTTGCATCCAAATGCACTAATGATTCAATTATACTATGATGATTTTGAAATATGTAATCCACTTGGCAGTAGAAAAAAAACATAAAATTGGGGCCATTTATTTTACTATTCAAAATCTTCCTTTCGAATTTAATTCAAAATTAAAAAATATATTTCTAATATCATTGTTTAAAACTTCAAGTTTAGAAAAAAATGGTGTAACATATGAAACATTTTTGAAACCAATTGTAGATGAAATAAAAATTCTTGAAAATGGAATTAGTATAAGTGAAAATAGAACTATTTTTGGGACACTTGTTTTACTGTCTTTCGATAATTTAGCAGCAAATCAACTTTTGGGATTTGTGGCATCATTTAGAAGTACCAACTTTTGTAGATTTTGTACTATGAATCGTACTGTAACAGAAACTGCTGTAGTTGAAAATATTTCACTGCTGAGAACGTTTCACAGTTATAATGAATGTGTTCGTAAATTAGATGAAAATGATATTTATTTGGGTATAAAGTCAAAATCGATTTTAAATGAATTAAAATATTTCAATATTATTGACAATTGCAGTGCAGATCTTATGCATGATATATTAGAAGGTGTGGTACCTTTTTTTGAAAAAGTTGTTTCAAGAGTTCATTAAATGTAAATTTATATCATTGTTTGATATTAATAACAGAATAACTTCTTTTAATTACGGATATTTGTACAAAAAAGTTAAACCATCCATAATTACTATTGAATCCTTTAATTTATCCGCTTCCCAAACTTGGTGCTTGGCATTACATTGTCCTTTTATATTCCACGATATTTTAAGTTTGACCTGTTTTAAAAACAAATCTAAACTTCTTTCAATTTTAC